>SJYC01140014.1:0-23567 GCA_006408675.1 Madoqua kirkii | reverse complement strand
GGGGAGTTCCTCTTTCAGTATCCTATCATTTTGCCTTTCATCCTGTTCATGGGGTTCTCAAAGCAAGAATACTGAAGTGGTTTGCCATTCCCTTCTCCAGGAATGCTTTTGTCTAGATGATACCTAATATCGGCAATGTGAAATTCGTGGGTTTTACTCATCTTAAGACCTTCAGACTTTAGCACAGTGAAAAGTTAGCACTCAACAAATACTGAATGCATGCATGAATGAATGATTGTCCATATTTGAGAGTAAACTGAGATATCCATTCCAGTAGACAGTTAGAGGAGGACTGATGAACTAGTACAAAGATCTGAAAGAACATTTCCAAGACTGATCAAATTAGAATTGATAGCCCATTATCCAATTAGAACTTTTGGAGATAGTGAGTTAGCCTCAATCAAAGAGCATTCCTTGGAAATGGCATTAAGAGATTGCCTTTCCTAAGCAAAATGTTAATACAGCTTCTGAGCAAGAAGTGTCTAATGTATTAGGAAGTGTGTCAGAGAAACTGGCAATCAGGAAATACTGTGCTGAGGTTTTCTGTTCTGAACAGGAAGATTCTAGTTAATCACCAACTCAGCTCATCCAGCACTTCAACTGGAATTTCAGCACCTAAGAAGATTTCTTTTTAGGGATTTACAGCTCACACATAAACTCTTTAGACTGGATCCTTGGTCCAAGGTCAACCTTCCTTTAAGAGCCTTTCTTCCCCATTTCAAATTCTTTTTACCCGGATTCACAAACAAGGACTTTCATTCCATAGTGAGATAAGTCTTAAAATAGATCTACCCCCTAATCAAGAACTGTAAATTCATCATGTTCAATTTCCTGAAATTCCAGAGATTGAGCAAGAAAGAAAGGACCTAAGGACTGGAAATTAAGAAATGAAATGTTAAAAGGAGGTTGAAACAGATAAAGTAAAAGCAAGAGACCTGGAACACAGAGAAGAGGGCTGCTAGCCCCTGAGTCAGCCAAGGATTTACACTGCTAAGAGACCTTGACATCTGAACACTTCCTTCCTTCCCTGAAGTTTTAGCAACACACCCAGGGGACTGGACAAGAACCACCAAGAAGCAAGAACTACCATGAAGCCAGAGCTTCATCCTCTGTGTCTACATCAAATCCCCAGCCCACCCCCACACTTCTCCCTACTTCAGGCCAATGACAAGAAGCTGGAAGAACTAAATTTTTCAGAGATACTCTCTGTAAGATCTCAAAGGACCACCATTCCTCTCCTATTGGCTCCACTTCTGGCCACGTTCCCCGTCAGCAGTCAGTACTCCAAGGAAGGGGAAGCAGAGCCACTCTTCATAGCTGAGCATCATCTCAAGAGCTCTATGACCTCACTTGAAGGTTTTAACGTCAATGAAATGTCATTATTCTATGGGATTCCCCTCCCCTTACATGCTTTCCTTTGCCCACAAGTAAAACAACCAACAAAAGATCAATGATTATTGAAGCCAGAGCTTCATCCTCTGTGTCTACATCAAATCCCCAGCCCACCCCCACACTTCTCCCTACTTCAGGCCAATGACAAGAAGCTGGAAGAACTAAATTTTTCAGAGATACTCTCTGTAAGATCTCAAAGGACCACCATTCCTCTCCTATTGGCTCCACTTCTGGCCACGTTCCCCGTCAGCAGTCAGTACTCCAAGGAAGGGGAAGCAGAGCCACTCTTCATAGCTGAGCATCATCTCAAGAGCTCTATGACCTCACTTGAAGGTTTTAACGTCAATGAAATGTCATTATTCTATGGGATTCCCCTCCCCTTACATGCTTTCCTTTGCCCACAAGTAAAACAACCAACAAAAGATCAATGATTATTCTCAAAACAAAGAAGAAAATGTATTTTTCAAAGAAGTCTGATGGTTGGCTTGATTTGAGAAAAATTGTTCCTGATTAGTTTATCTTGAAATTAATTATCTTGAATTAGTTTATCTTGAGCATTAATGGATTGGAGGTAGAGAATACATTTATTTGTTTATATTCTCTAACCAAACCACTCTACTATATTAAAAATTAATATTTTTACCCAAAAAAGCGTCAAACATTTTTAACATTTTCCCCTTCAGATAAATCTTGTGTATTCAAGTGCATCTTGCTAATCTTGTATGGGTAAATGTATGTTAATATTATTACAGTTATTTAAGCATTGCCTTCAAATATGTTAAATCATTGATTTCCTTCCTTTAACCAAATACATACTAAAATAGCCATAATAACAAAGCATGATTTATAAAAAAAAATTTAACAGAAAAGCTTATAAGGATTACTTTAAAAACGTAAAATAGAAAAATGCCAATTGCGTATTTTCTAATTATGCAATTACATATATATAAAATCCTGAGATAAAATCATTGACTTCCACTGATCATCTTTCCTTTCATTTCATCTGAAATATTATCATCTTTCAAATCATTTTCACCTTTCTGTTCTGAGTAGCAAGACAAGAACCTCCTAATTTACTTCCCTTTGGTTTTCTGTGAGCTCTGTAAAAATGCGTCACCTCCAGATTTCTCCCCATCTCTCACTCCTCGTTGCAGTTTTCACCAAATAAACATAGTACTGTCTGAAATCTTCCCCCATGGAAAAGTACATAATCTAAATAGATAGGGGAGGCGGGTGGCAAGAATTCACAAACAGATCCTGTACCCCTAGGTGTCTCCACAAGATGGAAATCAGAATTTTTCCCTTGATTTCTCTGATGATGGGAAGTCTTCATTTACACCCTCACAGAACACACTGAACTATGGCTTACATACTATATTTTATAAAACTGTTTAACATGCTGTTAGTTGCATGGTTTTTTTTTTTGTTTTTGTCAACTACAATAAATACTCTCTCTGGGAAATCAGGACATTCATTCAGTAGGTACACTGGGAAGACCTGCCTGCTCCACATATGGCTATGTATCTTTTTCCTTGTTGCTACACATATGTATCTATTTATTTCACTGGTGCACATTCTATTTTTCATTTGCAATGAAAATCACTTCTCAAGTATTTCTTGAATTTCTAACCTAGTTCAGACACAGAGAAGAAGGAAGAGGAAAAATGAGAAAAAGGAATAGAGTCTCAGGGATCTGTTAGAGAATGTCAAGTGGTAGAATATTATTGTAATTAGAGTCCCAGAAAAAGGAGAGAGAAAAAATAGGCAGGAACTATTTGAAGAAGTGATAACCAAACATTTTCCAAATTTGATGGAATACATAAATTTACAGATTTAGCCTACTCTGAACATCAAGAAGGATAGCCAAACATCAGAGTCAGACTCAGAAGTCAGGAGCCAGAGTCAGAATAGAAGCCAAGTATAATGAGTAAATTTAGAAAGCAGAAAAAGAAAATGATATATTTTATACAGAAGAACAGCAATTCAATTGTTGGCTGACTTTTCATTAGAAACTATGAAAGTCAAATAGAGTAAAATAACATTTTTAAGGTGATGACAGAAAAAAAAATCAATCCAGAATTCTATAGCCAGCAAAATATCCTTCAATAACAAATTTTAAAATGATGATATTTTTCAATTTAAGAAAAAACCAAGAGATTTATCACTAGAAAACTCATGCTACAAGGAATCCTAAAGAAATTTCTTCAAGCTAAGTGGGAAAATACCAAAAAAATCAAGTATTTTAAATGGCATAAAGAGCAATGGAAATGATGGGGAAATATTTACATCAAAATATTAGAACATACATTCATTTTGGGCCGTGATAAACAAACCTGCATCAGATCAACTTTCCCTTATCAAAAATACATAACTAAAACAACTACAGAAAAAAAAAACCTTAAGAAAGGAAACACAGAAGATAAGGCAGACTTGTGGTGCCACATTTGTCCTCAAGGCACTTGTTCATTCTGAAGTGACGGCTAAAAAAATGAGAACTTGAGCCACACTTTCAGAACTCTTACAAGGCTAGAGGGACAAAATTGGAGTTCAAGGTTGTACTAGGTTGAACAGTGTCCCTTAAAAATGTACGTTCGCTTGGAACATCAGAATGTAAACTTATTTGGAAACGAGGTCTTCACGGATATAATTAGTTAAGATAAGGTCCTACTGGAGTAGGGTAGTCCCTGAATCCAAGGTTACTGGTGTCCTTATAAGAAAAGGGAAGATACGTGGAGACAGAGAGATACATGGGAGCAGGCCACATGGCGACAGAGGCAGGGCTTGGAATGCTGCACCTGCAAGTCAAAGAGTGCTGAGAACTACTGAAGCCTCCAGAAGCTAGGAGGAGACACAGGAGGATTCTTCCCTGGAGATTTCAGAGGTCACATGACCCTGCTGACACCTCAGCTTTCCATTTCTGGCTTCCAGAACTGTGAAAGAATAAATTTGATGTGTTCTAATCCAACTTTGTGGTAATTTTTAATGAGAACCCTAAAATCTAAGACCATTTATGATTTTTTTAAATCCTCCCCAGAAAGTGGACATAGATGGAACATACCTCAGCATTAACAAAGGTGATAAATGACAAATTCACAGCAAACATCATTCTCAGTGGTGGAAACTGAAAGCATTTCCTCTAAGATCAGGAACAAGACAAGGATGTCCACTCCCACCACTATAATTCAACACTGTTTCGGAAATCCTAGCCATGACAATCAGAGAAAATAAAAAAATAAAAGGAATCCAAATTGGAAAAGAAGAAGTAAAACTGTCACTGATGTGTTCTAATCCACCTTTGTGGTAATTTTTAATTACAACCCTAAAATTCAAGACCCATTTATGATTTGACACTATACATTATGATCTGACACTATACATAGAAAATCCTAAAGATACTACCAGAAAACTACTAGAGCCCATCTCTACAGGTTACAAAATTAATACACAATAATCCCTCACATTCCTATAAACTAACAACAAAAAAATCAGAAAGAGAAATTAAGAAAACAATCCTGTTTATTAACACAACAAAAAGAATAAAATACTTAGGAATATACCTACCTAAGAAGGCAAAATACCTGTCCTCAGAAAACTATAAGACACTAATATATTCCCTTGGTGGTCCAGCAGTAAAGAGTCCACCTTTCAACACAGGAGACATAGGTTTAATTGCTGTTCAGGGAACTGAGATCCCACATGCTGTGGCATAACTAAGCCTGTGCACTGCAACCAGTGAAAGCATGCATGCTACCGTTAAGTTACTTCAGTCGTGTCCAACTCTGTGCAGTCCCATAGACAGCAGCCCACTAGGCTCCCTCATGGATTCTCCAGGCAAGAACACTGGAGTGGGTTGCCATTTCCTTCTCCAATGCATGAAAGTGAAAAGTGAAAGTGAAGTCACTCAGTCGTGCCCGACCCCCAGCGACCCCATGGACCGCAGCCCTCCAAGCTCCTCCATCCATGGGATTTTCCAGGCAAGAGTACCAGAGTAGAGTGAAAGTCTGCATGTCCCAATGGAAAAAAGAAGCCAAATTTCTTTGATGAAAGAAATCAAAGATGACACAAACTGATGGAGAGACATCCCATGTTCTTGAATTTGGAAGAATCAATATTGTGAAAATGACTAAATCTGCAGATTTAATGCAATCCTTACTAAATTACCAATGACATTTTCCACAGAATTAAAACAAAATAATTTACAATGTGTATGGAAACCAAAACAAAAGCAATATTGAGAAATAAAACTGGAACTGAAGGAATCAGGCTCCCTGGCTTCAGACTATACTACAAAACTACAATAAGCAAGACAGCATAGTACTGACACATAAACAGAAATATAGATCAATGGAATAGGGTAGAAAGCCCAGAGATAAACATATGCCCCTATGGTCAGCTAATCTATGACAAAGGAGGCAAGAATATGCAATGGAGAAAAGACTGTCTCTTCAATAGGGGTGCAAGGAAAACTGGACAGCTATATGTAAAAGAATGAAATTAGAACACTCCCTAACACCATGCACAAAGATAAACTCAAAATTGATTAAAGAGCTAAATGTAAGGCCATACACTATAAAACTCTTAGAGGAAAACATTAGGCAGAACACTCTCTGACATTAATCACAGAAAGATCTTTTTTGACCCATTTCCTAGAGTTATGATAATATAAACAAAAATAAGCAAATGGGACCTAATGAAACTTAAAAGCTTTTACATGGCAAAGAAAATCATAAATGAGACAAAAACAAAACTTTCAAAATGAGAGAAAATATTTGCAAATGAACCAACTGACAAGGGATTATTCTCCCAAATAACAAACAGCTCATGTAACTCAATATCTGAAACACAAACAACCTAATCAAAAATGGACAGAAGGCCTAAATAACACTTTTCCAAAGAAGACATACACACGGCCAACAAATACATGAAAAGACGCTCAGCATCACTGAATATCAGAAAAATGCAAGTCAAAACTACAATGACATATCACCTAACACCAGTCAGAATGGCCTTCATTAAAAATTCTATACAGTAAATGCTGGATATGAGAACATGAAGAGAAAGGAAGCCTCCTACATTGTGGGTGGGAATGTAAATTGGTACAGCCACTTGGAGAACAGAATGGAAGTTCCTTAAAAAACTGAAAATAGAACTACAATATGACCTAACAATTGAATTATTGGGCATATATACAGAGAAAACCATAATTCAAAAAGATAAATGCACTCCAGTGTTCCCTGCAGCACTAGTTACACTAGCCAGGACATAGAAGCAACCTAAATGTCTATTAACAGAAAAATGAATACATGGTACATATACAATGGAATCTTACTCAGCCATAAAAAAGAATGAAATTGTGACTTCTAGAGATGTGGATGAACCTAGAGACTGTCATACATAGTAAGGTAAGTCAGAAAGAGGAAAACAAGTATCATATATTAATGTACATATATGGAATCTAGAAAAGTGGTGTAGATGAACTCACTTGCAAAGCAGAAGTAGAGACATAAATATAGAGAACAAGCGTATGAATACCAAGGGCAGAAGAGGAGATGACTGAAAGATTGGGATTGACATACATACACTATTGATACCATATATTAAAAAAATAACTAATAAGAACTGACTTATTAGTTCTACTCAATGCCCTGTGGTGTTCTAAAGGGGTTGTTGTTTTACCACTAAGTAGTATCTGATTCTTTTGTGATCCCATGACTGTAGCCCCCCAAGGCTCCTCTGTCCATGGCATTTCCCAGGCAAAAATACTGAAGCTGGTTGCCATTTTCTTCTCTAGGGGATCTTCCTGACCTAGGGATCAAACCCACATCTACTGCATTGGCGGGTGGATTCTTTACCACTGAATCAACAGAAAAGCCCTCTAAATGGAATGGAAATCTAAGGAAGAGGGATATTGTAATCATATAACTGGTTCACTTTTTTTACAGCAGAAACTAAGACAGCACTGTAAAGCAATTATACTTCCATAGAAAAGAAAGAAAAGAAAGCAATGCCCAGCTCAGAGGAGCAGATGGGGGTGGGGCAAGGATAGAGGGGGAAAGCATACACACGGTACTTCCTGTCTGCCATAGTAAGAAGGCAAGCCTTACCGGCTACAGTTGGTAACATCTATAGTGATGCAGTTACTTTATAAACATAAGCAGTAGAACAATGACAGATAAAATACAGCAAAAAGTTTGGAGGAAAGTGTAAGTAAGCTATCATAATAAGGAATTAAGAGGTGCTATCTAAAGTTAACAATCCTGCAGTAGTTTGAGCATTCTTTGGCATTGCCTTTCTTTGGGATTGGAATGAAAACTGACCTTTTCCAGTCCTGTAGCCGCTGCTGAGTTTCCCAAATTTGCTGGCATATTGAGTGCAGCACTTTCACAGCATCATCTTTCAGGATTTCAAATAGCTCAATTGGAATTCCATCACCTCCACTAGCTTTGTTCACAGTGATAATTCCTAAGGCCCACTTGACTTCACATTCCAGGATGTCTGGCTCTAGGTGAGTGACAGTCAACACCAAAATCAGATTGATTATATTATTTGCAGCCAAAGATGGAGAAGCTCTATACAGTCAATAAAAACAAGACTAGGAGCTAACTGTGGCTCAGATTTTAAACTCCTTATTGCCAAATTTAGACTTACATTGAAGAAAGTAGGGAAAACTGCTAGGCCATTAAAGTATGACCTAAATCAAATCCCTTATGACTATACAGTGGAAGTGAGAAATAGATTTAAGGGACTAGGTCTGATAGAGTGCCTGATGAACTATGGATGGAGGTTCATGATATTGTACAGGAGACAGGGATCAAGACCATCCTCATGGAAAAGAAATGCAAAAAAACAAAATGGCTGTGAAAAGAAGAGAAGTGAAAAGCAAAGAGGAAAAGGGAAGATATAAGCATCTGAATGCAGAGTTCCAAAAAATAGCAAGGAGAGATAAGAAAGCCTTCTTCAACGATCATTGCAAAGAAATAGAGGAAAAATACAGAATGGGAAAGACTAGAGATCTCTTCAAGAAAATTAGAGATACCAAGGGAACATTTCATGCAAAGATAAGCACAATAAAGAACAGAAATGGTATGGACCTAACAGAAGCAGAGGATATCAAGAAGAGGTTGCAAGAATACACAGAAAAGCTGTACAAAAAAGATCTTCATGTCCCAGATAATCATACTGGTATGATCACTCACCTAGAGCCAGACATCCTGGAGTGTGAAGACAACCTCCGCTGGATCATTGAAAAAGCAAGAGAGTTCCAGGAAAAAATCTATTTCTGCTTTATTGACTATGCCAAAGCCTTTGACTATGTAGATCACAATAAACTGTGAAAAATGCTGAATGAGATGGGAATATCAGACCATCTGACCTGCCTCTTGAGAAACCTATATGCAGGTCAGGAAGCAACAGTTAGAACTGGAGATAGAACAACAGACTGGTTCCACATAGGAAAAAGAGTACATCAAGGCTGTATATTGTCACCCTGCTTATTTAACTTCTATGCAGAGTACATCATGAGAAACGCTGGGCTGGAAGAAGCACAAACTGGAGTCAAGATTTCAAGGAGAAATATCAATAGCCTCAGATATGCAGATAACATCACCTTTATGGCAGAATGTGAAGAGGAACTAAAAAGCCTCTTGATAAAAATGAAAGAGGAGAGTGAAAAAGTTGGCTTAAAGCTCAACATTCAGAAAACGAAGATCATGGCATCTGGTCCCATCAGTTCATGGCAAATAGATGAGGAAACGGTGGAAACAGTGTCAGACTTTATTTTGGGAGGCTCCACAATCACTGCAGATGGTGATTGCAGCTATGAAATTAAAAGACACGTACTCCTTGGAAGGAAAGTTACGACTAACCTAGATAGCATATTAAAAAGCAGAGATATTACTTTGCCAACAAAGGTCCGTCTAGTCAAGGCTATGGTTTTTCCAGTGGTCATGTAGGGATATGAGAGTTGGACTGTGAAGAAAGCTGAGCACTGAAGAATTGATGCTTTTGAACTGTGGGGTTGGAGAAGACTCTTGAGAGTCCCTTGGACTGCAAGGAGATCCAACCAGTCCATCCCAAAGTGACCAGTCCTGGGTGTTCATTGGATGGACTGATGCTGAGGCTGAATGAAACTCCAATACTTTGACCACCTCATGTAAAGAGTTGACTCACTGGAAAAGACTCTGATGCTGGCAGGGACTGGGGGCAGGAGGAGACGGGACGACAGACGATGATGGCTGGATGGCATCACTGACTCGATGCACATGAGTTTGTGTGAACTCCAGGTGTTGGTGATGGACAGGGAGGCCTGGCATGCTGCAATTCATGGGGTTGCAAAGAGTTGGACATGACTGAGCGACTGAACTGAACTGACTGAAAGTTATCAATTCAATTAATAGAGGTAAAATATACTTTTAGACCATCAGGAATAACCCAAGAGTTCAAATACAAATGATTCAAAGTAATTGAGCCTGAGGAACTACTGAGCATGCAGGAGTAAAGGTAAACAGTCACATCCACTTTTCAAATATCTATGTTTTAAATTAGCCAAGTTTATTTTTGTGTATGGTGTGAGTGTGCATTCTAACTTTGATTTAAATGAAGCTCTCCAGGTTTCCCAGCACCACTTGCAGAAGAGACTATCTTTCCTCCATTGTATACTCTTGCCTCCTTTGTTGAAGTTTAACTGACCATGATGTGTGGGTTTATTTCTGCAATCTCTATTCTATTCCATTGATCCATATGTCCATTTTGGGGCCAATACTACACTGTTTTGATTACTGTCACTTTGTAGTATTGTCTAAAGTCTGGGAGGATTCTAGCTTTGTTCTTTATCCTCAGGATTGCTTTGGCAATTCTGGTTTGATATAAATTTTAGGATTATGTGTTCTAGTTCTGTGGAAAATGTTATGGATAATTTTATGAGGATTGCACTACGTCTTTAGATTGCTTTGGGTAGTATGGTCATTTTAACTATATTAATTTTCCAATCCAAGAGTATGAGCTATCATTCCATTTCTTTGAATCATCTTCAATTTCCTGTATCAGTGCTTTATGGTTCTCAGCATATAGCAGGTCCCCTACATATGAATGAATCCCATTCTGAGAGCAAATTCATAAGTCCAACTTGTTCATAAGTCCAATTTTTGGTAGGTCTAACAAAGTTAGCCTAGGTATCCAACTAATACAATTGGCTATATAGTACTGTACAATAGATTTACAATACTTTTCACACAATAATACACAGAAAACAAAAAATAAATAAATAAAACCTTTTTAGTCATATGATATATTTCCTTGAAAATTACAGTCGTACATCACAACAGCTGGCATATGGGGCTAGCACTGAATGAACAAGCAAGAAGAGCTACTGACTGGAGGAGAGAAAAGAGGTGGAAGGTGGTAGAGCTGAAGAATCATCCGCAACATGAGACAAGCTGCAATTTCACGCATGCCTAATGTTGATGGCACAGGTTCAGGTTCTTTGCTGGATTCAATTCTATCTACCCTCTTGAAAAGATGACCCAACAATGTCTAGACAGTAGCTTGTTTTTTCTCTTCACAGATGAGATGGTTCCACTGGATGGCATTCTGAACAGTTGTTTCAACATTTGTGTACCATTTTACATTCAGGTCCTCTGTCTCAAAATCTAATAAGTGCTTCCTCTTATTTGAGGAAAATTCCCTGATATTTCCTACATCATGAATCTCTTTGGTCTTCAGTTACTTCTTCCTTTTGTCTCTCTTTGTCCTTTCTCTGATACTCCATTTCCTGGCACTTGTTAGCACTACCAGCTGCTTTTAAATTTGCTTCTAGACATCCTGGGCTTGAAATAAAGACACTGTACTATTGTGCACTATACAATGGTATACAGCAAAGTACACAAAACACAAGGACTTGGAGAGAATCCAGGCAGGGGACAACATATGCCAAACACATGAACGAACTTATGTGATTGGATATGTGAACGCATGTTCACATCTTTGAAAGTTTGCAGTATGAAGGTCATATGTATGGGGCTTACTGTATAAGTCTTTCACTTCCTTGGTTAAGTATATCCTTAAGGAATTTTTTGATGAAATTTTTTTAAAGTTTTTTTTTCGCTTTCCTTTTCTATCTCATTTTTAGCATAAAGAAATGCACAGATTTCTGTATGTTTATCTTTTATGCTGCTACTTTGCTGAATTTATCAGTTCTAGTAGTTTTTGTGTGGGGTCTTTAGATTTTTCTGTATATAGCATCATATCATCTGCATATAAAAAGCTTTACTGCTTCCCTGCCAATTTGGATATCTTTTATTTATTTTTTGTATGATTGCTATGACTAGGCTTTCCAATACTACGTTGAGTAGAAGTGGTAATAGTGGGCATCCTTGTCTTGTCCCAGATCTTAGCGAAAAGGCTTTCAGCATTTCGCCTTTGAGTAATACGTTAGCTGTCAATTTGTCATAAATAGCTTTTAATATGTTGAGATACAATTCCTCTACACACACTTTGATAAGTTTTTCTATCCCACTCTTGAGCATATATCTGGAGAAAACTCTAATTTAAAAATATGTAGGCACCTCAATATTCATTTACTGTAGCCAAGACATGGAAGCCACCTCAATGTCTATCAACAGATGAATAGATAAGGATGATGTGGTGTATGTGTGTATATATATGTGTGTATACATACAGGGCTTCCCTAGTGGCTCAGAGGTTAAAGCATCTGCCTCCAATGCGGGAGACCCGGGTTTGATCCCTGGGTCGGGAAGATCCTCTGGAGAAGGGAATGGCAATCCACTCCAGTATTCTTGCCTGGAGAATCCCACGGACAGAGAAGCCTAGTAGGTTACAGTCCATGGGGTCTCAGAGAGTCGGACACAACTGAATGACTTCACCATTCACCACCATATATACATACATACATATAAACACATACACACACAATGGAATATTGTTCAACCATACATGGACTCTAAAACATTATGCAAATGAGCTTATTTATAAAACAGAAACAGACTCTCAGACTTCAAAAACAAGAAAAAGGGAGAGGGGGAGAGGAGGGGTAAATTAAGAGTTTGGGATTAGCAGATATAAACTATTATAAATAAAATAAGTAAGGTCGTACTGTATAGCACAGGGAACTACACTCAATGTCTTGTAACAAACCCTAGTGGAAAAGATTTTGAAAAAGAATTCAGTATGCATAACTGAAACACTTTCTTGTATACCTGAAACTAACATAACATTGTAAATCAAGTATACTTCAGAAAAAAAAAGTTCAATCAAGTGAATAACCTTAATAATAAATTAATATCTACTTGAGAATTAATTAAGTCACCAGGAAACTGTAAGAAGGGGCCCCATTCAAGGTCAGGAAGAGTTGGAAGCATCAGCAATGGAGACCCAGACTGACCCACGACCCACAGCCAAAGGGAAAGAGCCAGGAGATGGTGGCATGTAGCAGCCAAGGGGCGAGGGTTGTTCCAAAGGGAGGGGGTGCCCTCAGTTGCAGTATTGAAGCAGGCTGAAAGCAGGGCTAAGGATGAAGCTGAACAAGGACTTTGGGTTTTAGCAACTTGGGGATCATTGATCATTTGGCAAAATCAATCTCAGTAGACTGAAATATTAGGACTTTAGGAAGTAGAAATAAAGTTAGTAAATAGAGCAGGAGAAAAGATTATTTTGGCAACAGAATAAAAAAAAATTAATGGATATTAGGAGCAAAGAAAGAGGGGATTCAATAGATGATTCCTGGCCACATGACCCAAAAATGAAACGTGCCTTTAGCAAAATCAGAAAAGCAGAAGTGGGTGTGGAAAAATAAATAAAAAATTTTAAGTGGGTGTGGAGGATGGAAAAAGGTCAGCTTGTATCCTACCTGCTTAACCACTTTGTCCACTTTCTGTCTATACATCTACTCCGCAAAGAGTTCTTAAGCTCATGGGACACATGGGCACAAGTTGGAAGTTGGTCTGATTTCTGCTGTATTTGACCTGACAGAGTACTTGTTTAGAGGTGCTGGATTCCCAGTTGTTGTGCTGGCAGGATCATTCATGCTCACAGCCTGTGGTTTTGCCTTTAGTTCTGAGACTCAAGAAATTTTCAGGAAGAAGATTTAGAAATCTGCCTTGAATTACAGCACAGCTAGGCAATATTTTTCTTAACCAGTGGGGTTTTTCTCTTTATTGTACTTTGGAACATGTTGGAGAAGCAGGACATTGGAATGTTGGAAGGGCAGGAGGTCTCTCAAGTTCCCATCTCCAAGTTTAATAATATGAATATATTCTGGTTAAGTCATTTTCAATAACTTGTATCCATTTCTGTGTTATTTTTATTTTCCATAAAGCCATTTTCCAATTTTTAAACTCCTCATAATAGCATGATCCACAGAACAATGAATTTTGACTTTGTTATTGTTAGTGAACCTTCATCACCTCCAGGTTCCAACATCCCTAAATTGGAACCACAGATTGATTAAAAAGTGTATTCCATGGAACACAGAAACCTTGAGAAAGCTACTGTGACCTCTCTTTTTAGTGACTATAGAAGATATTTGCTCAGGAGTCTTGGTTAAGTTCTAGACCTTCTGTAAAATGAATGGAAACATAAAAAAAAAAAGAATGAATGTAGGAAAAATCATAAGTCATGTGGCAGTGGTCATGACATGAGAGAGGCCAGGGACCCAATGGAGGCTGCATGTGGCACAGGCCTCACAGTCTAGTTTGGGGGCCTGATGTGAGCTCCATGAGAGCAGAGCCCTCCTCTGTCTTTTTACCTCTGCATCTCCAAAACCTCAAACAGTGCCTCAAAAGACTTGGGGCTCAATAAACTGAAAAACAAACAGGAAATGTCACCGTCACTCAACATTTTAGAGGGAAGCATTAAGTAACAACAACAAATCCACCTCAGCTCACAAAATACTATTTTCCCATATATCCAGAATGCTCAGGGTAAGTCTTAGGCAAATATCAGAACCTTCAAAAATTGCTTTTAAAAACTGTAAGAGGAAGTTCTGAGAACAGAAAGCAACAATTTATGTCTCTAGCACTATTCCTGTTCTGGGCTTTATAGTCACTAGTTTATATCCAGTCCACACCACCCTTCACTGAGAAAGTCCCTTTGACTATTACATCCGAGACTCCTCCAATCAGAAGTGTAGATTATACAGAGTGAAGTAAACCAGAAAGAAAAACACCAATACAGTATACTAACACATATATATGGAATTTAGAAAGATGGTAACGATAACCCTATATGCGAGACAGCAAAAGAGACACAGATGTAAAGAGCAGATGCTTGGACTCTGTGGGATGTGGGAGAGGGAGAGGGTGGGATGATTTGGGAGAATGGCATTGAAACATGTATACTATCATGTAAGAAATGAATCGCTAGTCTAGGTTTGATACAGGATACAGGATGCTTGGGGCTGGTGCACTGGGATGACCCAGAGAGATGATATGGGGAGGGTGATGGGAGGGGGATTCAGGGTTGGGAACTCACGTACACTTGTGGTGGATTCGTGTCAATGTATGGCAAAACCAATACAGTATTGTAAAGTGAAAAAATAAAATTTAAAAAAGAAAAAGACCCCAGAACAAATCACCCAGGGCACCTGAGATCTATTGTTGGTGATTTCTATGAAGAGTCGTTCTGGGAGATGCTGAATTTCAACTTCCATGCAATTCTATTTTCACATTTCACAGTATAATGAAACTAACCAAGGTGACCTCACTCCTTCAAAAATGAAAGGATAAACTTAAAACCCTCTACAGTGAGGATGTGTATTACTCTCAAGACTTGGACTCTGCCAGTTGTTCAAATCAGGGAAATCGGAAAGTGTATGTATCTCTCCACTGGATTCAAAGTCAAATACACATTCACCATATGGCTATGAAGATATTCTGCCATAGTATGCTTAAAATCTAGCACTGTTTTCATTGTCCTAGAAAACCAGGAGCTGTTTGCCTTCGAGTGATAAAGACTTTGGGACGTGGGGAGAGCTGGTTATGACCTGCAAGTCAAACACACACAAAGTTCCATTTCCACCCTTCCCCAATTCACCTCTAACATTTCCCAGGAAGTCCTCTGGTTAGTCCAACTGACAGCAGCTTATCGCTGTTGCAGTTAGATTTTATCATCTCATTGTTTCTTCCTGTGTAAAATAAAGTATGGGGTCCTGGAGAGACAAACAGAACCAGATGGGCCATCAAACCCTACACTTATCAACTTCAAGAAGTACAGGTCAGCCCTCATTTCAGCAGTCTAACCTCACAAATCCCACCAGAGTCTCTAACTCTGGATTTTTTCACATTGCTTTTTATTGCTAACTTGGACATTTTTTCCACTGTTTAAGTATTTATACATTTCTAAAGATTTGTTGAAATTTCTTTGCATTAAGGTTTATTTGCATTTCAGCCTCTAAATCTAAGATATTTTACTTTTGAACTTGGTGATTTTTAAAGGATACAAAAAGAAAATAACATTTAAGTATTTACTATTTCTAGGCATCTAATAAATATTATTGTATGTATACCTTTCAAAAGTCTACATGAATGTTGTCTTAATTTCAAAAACAAAAAGGAGTCTACATGATGGATGTTATTATTTCTATCATATGGATGAAGAGAATGAAATTAATAGAAGCTAAGTAACTTGCTCAGAATGCTACACAGCATATACGTGGTGGTACAGGCACAGAAATGCAGATCTATCTGACCTCGCAGCTGTAGTCTTTCCACTCCACCACCACCTCATCAGAGATCTGGGTGTGTAGAGGATCAAGGAAACGTGATGAGTCTGCAAAGTGATCCATGTACTAATATCATCATTAAAAAGGATTCCATATAATATTTATAACAGGAATAACCAGGGTCCTTCCTTATATTTCCCCCAAAATGTTGACAAATATAACTGTCTCAGTGACTTAAGGACTGATAATATCTTTTAAAATTAAACTATCTATGTAGAGAATACCATTGTATAAATTCACTGGAATTGGGGTCAAATGACCTGAGTAAAGATGCAGCTTCTACATTTAATATATGTGTGAATTTAAGCAAATTACTTACTATTAAGAGTTTCTTTATTTGTGAAATGTGTGTGGCAGAAGGTAGAGGTACCCTTCCCAACCTCCCTGTAGTGAGACTGGAGCCATGTGACTAAGCCAATGAAACATGACATCTTGAGACGGGTTACTCTAGATCAAAGCAGGTATAAGCCAGTGTACCACCTCCTCCCTCTTTCTCAGCAGAAGCAACTCTAGAGGCCACATGTTCTATATGTCCTATTTGGTGCAGCTGCAAGATTGAGAGGGGTACCCAGTTGCCATGAGAGTTTTCCTGAGTGAGAAAGAAATCTGTGTTGTGTTAAATCACTGAGATTTCAGGGTTTACCTGCTATAGCAACTAACGTTAATTAACCTCACTAACACAGGGAGATAGCAACTTCTACCATGCTACCTTAGACTATTATGATAATCAAATAAGAATATTGAGAGGAGTATTTGTTAACCCTATGGTACCTAGATGGAAGGCCTACTATTGCCACTACTCATACATTTAAAGAAATTTGACTTTTCTTCAAGATTTTTGTAAGATCATGATTATATAAAAGTTGAAATTCCAACAATTACTTGTTAAAAAAAAAAGACTGCTTATAATGTGGTTTCAAGGAAAACAGATGTTTTATCTTGTGTACACGATTTTCTTGTTCAACAACCTTCCACAGATAGTACAAATAAAAGCTTTAACTCGACTTAATTGAATAATACCAGTATCCAACTACCCTTTTCTTAATTAATAAAAATTCACTGCAGTTTATGTCCTTGGAGATTTCTCTGTTTCCTGCTCACATAATAGAAAAGACAACAGTTGGCATACATAATGGCTTTCATGGGACTAACCCCACAGGGCAAATGATGCCCATCCGCATTAACATGGTAGCCTATCTTGCTTTCAACTCCATTAACAATTGGCCTCATTCAAATAAGTCCAACTCATTTACTAGGTATCAGAAAAACAGAAATCCTAGATAGGGCAAACAGACATCTTCAGTCACAGCTCCTACTCTCCCTCCCTAGATGCCCATATACTTGCATTTGGAATCAAGAATGGGAACCAAAGTAAGAAGACAGACAGTGACAATGACCTAAATTCACGCATACAAAAAAAGATGCTATTTACTGCTATGAAACTGGCTGGTTGTGTGTGCGTGTGTGTGACAGAAGACAAAAACAGTGAAGATGAAATGCACAAAAATGTGTTATCAACAGTACCCATCAAAAGATGAATGGGTAAAAAAAGTGTGGGATCAACACAATGAAATACTATTCAGCCATACAAAAGAAGGAATTCTGCCATCTGTGACGGCATGAATGGACCTTGAGGGTACTGTGTTGAGCAAAATAAGTCAGATAGAGAAATACAAATATTGTATGCTCTTACTTACAAGTGGAATCTGGAGAAAAAGAAACTGAACTCAAACATATAAAGAGCAGATTGTTGTTTGCCAGAAGTGGGTGTGTGGAAGTCATGGGCAGGCAGGTGCATGAAATGGGTGAAGGTAGTAAAAGGTCCAATCTTCCGATTATAAAACAACTAAGTCCAGGGGATGTAATAGAAAGTGTATGTTATAGCAAAATATTCACTTAAAGGCCACCTCACTTCATTCTGAAGAGATAGGAAAGAGTCCAGTCTTAGGTATGGACCCACTTATGGGGACATGAAATTCAGTTCTTCCCATATTTCACTTTTCAGTTCATATAAATGGTCAAATGAGGGAGGGAACACACTTATGAGACTATGATGTTATTGACACAGGGAAGCCCATTTATACATACACACACATATAAACCTTACACACCGCACAAATACACACACACACACATACATACGTACACATACACAGAACGCAAACTATATCTTTGTTTTCAGTGATTAAGCAGTAATATTATCATGCCATGTTATGTCACAGTCAAAACAGCAGAACTTTCAAGAACTGAGGAGCAAGGGTGGGGACAGAGGAGAGCAAGAGGAAAGAGAAGAAAAGGGAAAGACCAGGGGCAGGGGAGAGCGGGCAGAGGAACCACCCTGAGCGCAGGCTAGACTTTTGCCAAAGGGTCAATGTCCACGAGCAGGTAGAGGTAAGAGGTTATCTGGGAAACCATGTTTTCTCTCAAGAACAATATTTGAATTGGGAATGAAAACATTCTGTGCTTCCTGGTGCATTTTACAGTTACAAAGAAGGCTTTTAGAAGTCTGCCAGCAATCTAGCTGACGAAGGTCCAAAGCATCAATGTTCTGTTTGGCTTTTTTTCCTGAATTATTGTGTGCACATAATGTTGTTTTAGAAAAATAAAGCAAACCACTAAAATTAACAGGATTCTTTAATGCTGGCAGAAGAAACATGTCACTGTCACAATAAAGAAAATTCTGTTGAGAAATACTTTACAAAGCAAGAGCTAAAGCAGTTAAAAATTGATTTTCAAAGTGGTTTGCTTTTGTTCTAAATCACAAGCAGACCCTCACAACCCCACCCCTTTCCCACTTTCAAGTGTGCACTCCTGGCCTGAGAAGCTGTCCTGCAGGGTCAGGCTCAGCAGGGACACAGAGAGCCGGGCGCAAAGGTTAAAAGGTCTCGGTCTCCAGGCGACTGGTCAGCAGCCAAGAGAGATGACAGGCGCAACTGGGAGATCCTCATTCAGATGGCACCAACAAGGACTTAGTCTGAATTGATAACGTCTGCCGCTGGCCCAGTGCTGACCACTCCCAACCACAAGCAGTTAGTGGTACCCCCAGCAGCTACTAAATAATCCCTCTGGGCAAGTTGTAACAGCAAATTCAGACATGGGAAGAGATACAGCAGCTTAACTTGGATTTTAGAGAATCACTGCCATCTTAGAACTGGGTAAGTGTTCTATTAGCTAACAGAGTGGGAGCCTTCCTTAACTGAGCCCTCTTTGGCTACCTAATCCTTGAAGAATCTTTCTAGTTTTTCTTCTACCTCCCACAGATCCTCATGCTGTGGCCAAACCTTGAATCCGAAAGGAAGACTGTAATCAGTGCTCTAAGACCTCCTCCTTATTAGCGGGTCTGATCCCTTGGTATGCACACAAAACCACTAATGCTGGCCTCCTGCTCAAGTCCTGTCCCACCATTTGTATGGCCAAGACTAGATGGTGGAACAGAGAAGGCAATGACACCTCACTCCAGTACTCTTGCCTGGAAAATCCACGGACAGAGGAGCCTGGTAGGCTGCAGTCCATGGGGTCGCTAGAAGTCAGACAGGTCTGAACGACTTCACTTTCACTTATTACTTTCATGCATTGGAGAAGGAAAATGGCAACCCACTCTGGTGTTCTTGCCTGGAGAATCCCAAGGACAGGTAAGCCTGGTGGGCTGCCGTCTATGGGGTCGCACAGAGTCGGACATGACTGACGTGACTTAGCAGTAGCAGATGATGGAGAGTGACACATGATATTATCGGTTGACTGGTCTCTATTAATATCTGCTATCTTATTTTAGCCATAGATCAGTGATGGCAAGTAGGTTTCCTCTTGTGGGATAATTCTAACCATTTAGCTTTTTATGCCTAAACCTCTGTGTTAAGAAGGATTCTGAGGACATATCTGCATTCAAGGAAAACCATGGAAAACAGAGGAAAACATCACTTAAAAGCTAAGTTTGCAATTTTGTGAAGAAGCATCAAGTCAAAATGGAGAAGCAGTAAGCCAGGTGGAGGTAAAAATAAAGGAGAAACCAGCATCATGTGGCTGGTAGACTGAAACTGGGTGCAATGTTTTCTAGAAGGCAATTTGAGGGTACACATGAAAAGCCTTAACCATTTTCACCTTCCCTGGCCCAATACTTTTACTTCTAGGAACTTATTCTAAAAAGTCACTATGGATGCTCTCAAAGATTTGTCTACAGGTGTATTCATAGGAGCACTGCTTATGACAGCTGAAAATTAGAATCTACCTAAATGCTAAAAAAAAAAGTGAGCATTGTCTAAATTACAGAAATGACAGACAATAAAATACTATGCACCATTTTATTCAATGATTCTTTTTTAAAAAAATCACTCTGTAGAGGACTATTTAAAGATATGGGAAAATGTTCATAGTATGAAAACTTGTTCTATGAAAAAGTATCCAAAATATTATACATAGTATGGTCCAAATTTATTTTAAAATACAAAATAGAAAGACATATATATATGTTCTAAATGTTAACTCTGAATATCCCAAATCCTCTACAATAATTATATGCCACTTTTGTGATAATAATAAGAAAATCTTATTTGTTTTTAAAGATAATATTATACAATCAGAAGAAGCCCTGACTGTGGCCATCCAACTTCACCAGCCCCTAAAATGTAACTTGAGTAAAATGTAACTTGGATCAAAAAGTGAAAAATGTGATGCACAATAAATAGGAGAGAAATGGATGATTTAACATGAGGAGAAGAGCACTGAAGTCTCCCAGAGGCATGTCTGGGTCCAGCGGGCTGTGTCAGCACATGCAAGTTGTTAAGTGGACCACAACCAGCTTCATCCTGGAGCAGAATTAGTCTTTTATTCTTGGTGCTTCACTGTCTGAAATAACCACCATCACACACTCAGAATTATGTGTTTTTTTCAAGACCACCAAGTAGCTTAATAAAAAATAAAATTCACTTTCATTGCAAAGGACTCTACACACATTGCTCAGTATTGGTCATGTGACCTGCCAAATGTAGAAGATTGTGTTCTGCTTCTTTTTTTTTTTTTTTTATCAAGTGAAAGGACATCTTACAGTGTAACAGACATGCAGCATCTCCCTGTATGAGCCTGTTACCCGTCCAAACTTGGGTTGGCTTGCCCACACACAGTAAAGCCAGGTTGTGGTGAAAGAAAGCACAGCATTTACTGCAGGGTGCCACAAGCAGAATGGGAAGCTCATGCTCAAGAGACCCAAATTCCTTGATGGTTTCCAGGGAAGGGTTTTCAAACTCACTGTGAGGGAGGGTGCTACAGGGTGTGTGATCAGCTCATGCACAATTCTTGAATTGGTTGGCATCAACATAAAGTTTCAAGAGCCATCAACCTTCTGGTTTTGACTAGTCTGGGGTCATGTTCTCACCCTCAGCAGTTTTCATTTAGTGGGGGTCTGCTTCTTATAAAAACAACTTGGAGTGTGTGTCGGGCCTTTATCTGTATCTTTCAGGAAACTGGGAGTTTGGTGATTCTGCTATATCACAGATTTATAGTCTAAATTGTTACCAGTTCCCTCGCCCAAGAGCTATTCTTTGTTTCTACACCTTCATATCTCCCAATCATTAACTCTTTAGTCAGTGTTTTACTTCAAAATACAAAGAGACTTGTGCAAGATTTCAAACCCAGGATGGAGAAATCAGTGTACCATTCTGAGCACCACTAAGCACCTCTGCCCTCCGTAGTTCAGTCCCAGTTTTCCTGTCCCAAAAGTATGGTGAATAGTCCTCAGATTTCTACTTGTTTTGACCCAGAAGAATGAATATTATTGAGATTGTATCTGGAAAAATGCTATTCACAAGTTATAAAGAGTGGACACCTTTTTGTGAATCAGAAAGTTCTCTTTTCCTCCTGTTGCACTTTGTACAATAAGCTTAAAAAGGGAAACTCTTGCTCTAGTTTACTTTATCTCATTTTCCAGCAAAATCTAACCCCTAACTGTTTGAGGTGAGGATATTTGTGCATCCTGATTCAAAGTTGTTTGGAATCTACATAGGAAGGAAATGCAAGCTAGCTTTATTTCTGCTTTTCCATGTGGGAAAAAAGCAGCCAGCTTGATGATCTGAGTTCAGATTCCCACTAGACTGTCTCCAAATTAATGACATTTTCAAGCATTTCATCCTGTGGTTACAGCAAGGAATCATTAAAAAATAAAATATCCAGATATTCAAAAGGAATAAAGGTCAATTAAAGAAGAAGGAGGCTTCTGCTTTTCACAATCCCAATTAGTAGGAGAAAACTGGAATTTCTAGACTTCATAAAATACAAGGAAAATATCTGGAATGTAGAACTTGAAGATCAAGTGAATGAAGTTAGCTTTGCTGGCCAGCAATTTATTCTCAGCAAAATAAAAATGTATTGTAGACATTTTAGAAATAACCTTTCATTGGAAAGGAATTTTCTAGAGAAGAAGAGAGAATTGTAGACCTGAGACTTGATATCACACATCTTTCCAGGAGAGAACCCTCAAAGGGTCACCCTTCTGTGACCCTAAACCCACTGCTAAGTGTCTCTAAGATGAGGTGCCCATGGCCTTGTTGTATACTCACGTCCAAGGTCTTTAATAGAAGGAAGTTCTTCTGGCCAAAAGTTTTTTGGATACATCAAATGATGTTGTTTATGGTTGAAATCAGACTTCTTGGAATCAATAATTTAAATGTTTCAATAGAGAACTGTCCAGGGTATTTGGGAACAGAGGTGTTACTTAGAATCTAAGCTAAAATAAACCTTTTACTTTATTTCTTGGTACCAACTTGAACTAATTAGACATTTAAAAGTTTGTTTTTCCCTAATGCTGCATACTGTAGGATTTTCATGTTTGTGCCTACTTGCATTTATTGTCATTTTACGGTTTAAAAATGGCCACCTTGATACAGGATGCTTGGGGCCGGTGTATGGGATGAACCGGGGGGATGGGCAGGGAAGGGAGGTGGGAGGGGGCTTTAACATGGGGAGATCGTCTACACCTGTGGCTGATTCATGTCAATGTATGGCAGAACCAATACAGTACTGTGAAATGGAATAAGCATTAAACAAAAATTTTAAAAAATGCAAATATTAAAAAAAAAAAAGAAAACAGACTTAGGACTTGAGGAGAGGAGAGGGGAGGAGAGGAGAGGGTGCGAGGTATGGAGAGAGTAACATGGAAACTTACATTACCATATGTAATATAGATAGCCAGTGGGAATGTGCTGTATGGCTCAGGAAACTCAGGGGCTTCCCTGTGGCTCAGCTGGTAAAGAATCTGCCTGCAATGCAGGAGACCTGGGTTTGGTCCCTGGGTTGGGGAGATCCCCTGGAGCAGGGATAGGCTACCCACTCCAGTATTCTGGCCTGGAGAATTCCATGGCCTGTATAGTCCATGGGGTTGCAAAGAGTTGGGCATGACTGAGCAGCTTTCACTTTCACTCTCAGGAAACTCAAACAGGGGCTCTTGTGTCAA
>SJYC01140012.1:0-23589 GCA_006408675.1 Madoqua kirkii | reverse complement strand
ATGCCATAAAGGTGTTGTCATCTTCATATCTGAGGTTATTGATATTTCTCCCGGCAAGCACGATTCCAGCTTGTGCTTCATCCAGCCTGGCATTCCCCATGATGTACACTGCATAAAGGCTAAATAAGCAGAGTGATAATATACAGCCTTGATGTACACTTTCCCCATTTGGAACCAGTCTATTGTTCCATGTCCAGTTCTAACTGTTGCTTCCTGACCTGCATATAGGTTTCTCAGGAGGCAGGTAAGGTGGTCTGGTATTCCCATGTCTTCAAGAATTTTCAACGGTTTATTGTGGTCCATACAGTCAAAGGCTTTGGTATAGTCAATAAAGAAGAAGCAGATGTTTTTCTGGAACTCTCTCGCTTTTTTGATGATTCAGTGGAAGTTGGCAACTTGATCTGTGCTTCCTCTGTCTTTTCTAAGTCCAACTTGAACACCTGGAAGTTCATGGTTCACATACTGTTGAAGCCTGGCTTGGAGGATTTTGAGCATTACTTTACTAGCATGTGAGATGAGTGCAATTGTGCTGTAGTTTGAGCATTCTTTGGCATTGCCTTTCTTTGGCATTGGAACGAAAACTGACCTTTTTCAGTTCTGTGGCCACTGCTGAGTTTTCCAAATTTGCTGGCATATTGAGTGCAGCACTTTCACATCACCATTTTTAGGATTTGAAATAGCTCAACTGGAATTCCATCACCTCCACTAGCTTTGTTCATAGTGATGCTTCCTAAGGCCCACTTGACTTTGCATTCCAGAATGTCTGGCTCTAGGTGAGTGATCACATCATTATGGTTACCTAGGTCATGAAGATCTTTTTTATATAGTTCTTTGCATATTCTTGCCACCTCTTCTTTATATCTTCTGCTTCTGTTAGGTCCATATCATTTCTGTCCTTTATTGTGCCTATCTTTGCATTAAATGTTCCCTTGGTATCTCTAATTTTCTTGAAGAGATCTCTAGTCTTTCCCGTTCTTTTTTTCCTCTATTTTTTTGCATTGATCACTGAGGGAGGCTTTCTTACCTCTCTTTGCTATTCTTTGGAACTCTGCATTCAGATGAGTACGTCTTTCCTTTTCTCCCTTGTCGTTAGCTTCTCTTCTTTACTCAGATATTTGTAAGGCCTCCTCAGACAACCATTTAGCATTTTTGTATTTCTTTTTCTTGAAGACAGTCTTGATCAATGCCTCCTGCACAATGTCATGAACCTCCATCCATAGTTCTTCAGGCACTCTGTCTATCATATCTAATCCCTTGTATCTATTTGTCCCTTCCACTGTGTAATTGTAAAGGATTTGATTGAGGTCATAGCCGAATGGTCCAGTGGTTTTCCTGACTTTCTTCTATTTAAGTCTGAACTTGGCCATAAGGAGTTCATGATCTGAGCCACAGTCAGCTCCTGGTCTTGTTTTTGCTGACTGTATAGCGCTTCTCCATCTTTGGCGGCAAAAATATTATCAATCTGGTTTCAGCATTTGAGTGTCGATCATAACAAACTGTGGAAAACTCTTAAAGAGATGGGAATACCAGATCATCTATCTGTCTCCTGAGAAACCTATATGTGGGTCAAGAAGCAACAATTAGAATCTTATATGGAACAACTCACAGGATCAGGACTGGGAAAGGAGTACCACAAGGCTGTTTGTTGTCATCCTATTTATTTTACTTATATAGTGAGCACATCATAAGAAATGCTGGGCTGGATGAGTTACAAACTGGAATTAGATTGGTGGGAGAAACATCAACAACCTCAGATATGTGGATGATATGATTTGAATGGCAGAAACCAAAGAGGAACTAAAGAGCCTCTTGATGAGGGTGAAGGATGAGAGTGAAAAAGCCAGCTTATAACTAAATATTTAAAAAAATAAGATGATGGCATCTGGCCCCATCACTTCATGAGAAGTAGAAGGGTAAAAGGTGGAAGCAGTGACAATTTTCCTCTCCTCTTCTCGGGCTCTAAAATCATGTTGATATTGACTGCAGGCATGAAATCTGAAGGCAATTGCTTCTTGGCAGAAAAGCTATGACAAACCTGGACAGTTTGTTAAAAATCAAAGACATCATTTTGTAGACAAAGGTCCATATAGTCTTACCAGAGGTCACATGGGGTTGTGAGAGCTGGACCATAAAGAAGGCAGACTGCCAAAGAATCAAAGCCTTCAAACTGTGGTGCTAGAGAAGACTCTTGAGAATTTCTTGGACAGTAAAGAAATTGAACCAGTCAATCTTAGAGTAAATCAACCCTGAATATTCATTGGAATGACTAATACTGAAGCTGAAGCTCCAATATTTTGGTCATCTGATGCGAACAGCTAATTCATTGGAAAAGACCCTGATGCTGGGAAAGACTGAGGGCAGAAGGAGAAGATGGCATCAGAGGATGAGATTGCTGGATGTTATCATTGATACAATGGACATGAACTTGGGCAAATGCCAGGAGGTGGTGAGGGACAGGGAGGCCTGGCATGCTGCAGTCCATGGAGTTGACTGGGTGACTGAACAATGACAGTCCATCATGTAAGTCTTTCATCTCCTTGGTTAGGTTTATACGTAGGGGTATTTTATCTTTTTGATGTCATTTTATTTTTTATTTTTAATTGGAGGATAATTGCTTTATAGTACTGTGCTAGTTTCTGCTGTACATCAACATGAATCAATCATGGGTATACATATGTCCTCTCCCTCCCACCTCCCACCACACCTCATTCCTCTAGGTCATCACAGGCACCAGGTTTGAGCTCCCTGTATCATACCACAAGTTCCCACTGGCTGTTTATTTTCCATACAGTAATACATATCTTTCAATGTTACTCTTTCAATACGTCCTTCCCTCTCCTTCCACCACTGGGTCCACAAGTCTGTTCTCTACATCTGCATCTTCAATGTCATCCTGCAAATATATTCATCAGTATCATCTTTCTAGATTCCCATACACATGTTAATATACAATATTTGTTTTCCATTTCTGACTTATTTCACACTGTATAACAGATTCTAGGTTCATCTACCTCATTAGAACTGATTCAAATGTATTCCTTTTTATAGCTGAGCAATATTCTATTGTATATATGTAACACTTTTTTTTTATCCATTCATCTGTTGATGGACATCTAAGTTGCTTCTGTGTCCTAGCTATTGTAAGTCATGCTGCAATGAACACTGGGGTTGAGAAAAATGTCAAACCTACTATTTTTGGATGAAATATCCTGTAGATATTAATTAGGTCCAATTGGCCCAACAAATCATTTAAAGCTTGTATTTCCTTATTACTTTTCTGTTTGGATGATCTCTCTATTATTTTGAGTGAGGAGTTAAACTCTCCCACTAATACTGTGTTACCATCGATTTCCCCTTTGATATTTGTATTTGTCTTATGTATTGAGATGTTCCTATGTTGGGTGCATTATGTTTATAACTCTTGTATCTTCTTCTTGGATTGATCCCTTGATCATTATGTAGTGTCCTTCCTTGTCTACTGTAACGGTCTTTCTTTTAAAGTCTATTTTATCTGACATGAGAATAGTTACTCCTGCTTTCTCTTGATTTCGGCTGCATAGAATATCGTTTTCCAGTCTCTCATTTTCCGTCTGTATGTGGCCTTGGGTCTGAGATGGGTCTCATGTAGACAGCATATATAAGGAGTACATCAGCCAATATGTATCTTTTGGCTGGAGCATTTAGTCCATTTACATTTAAGGTAACTATTGATACGTATAATCCTATTACCATTAACTTTATTGTTCTGGGTTTGTTTTCATAGCCCTTTTCTCTCTATTTTGTTTCCCATCTCAAGAAGTTCCTTTAGCATTTGTTTTAAAGCTGGTTTGGTGGTGCTGAAGTCTCTCTTTTTTTTTTTTACTTTATTTTAGTTTACAGTACAGTATTGGTTTTGGCATACATTGACGTGAATCTGCCACGGGTGTACATGAGCTCCCAAACATGAACCTCTCTCCCACCTTCCATCCCATATCATCCCTCTGCATTAGCCTCGTGCTCCAGCCCCAAGCATCCTGCATCCTGCATCCAACATAGACTGGCAATTCGTTTCTTACATGATAGTATACATGTTTCAATGCCACTCTCCCAAATCATCCCACCCTCTCCCTCTCCCTAAGAGTCTGAAAGTCCGCTCTATACCTCTGTGTCTCTTTTGCTGTCTTGCATACAGGGTCATCATTACCATCATTCTAAATTCCATATATATGTGTCAGTATACTGTATTGGTGTTTTTCTTTCTGGCTTACTTCACTCTGAATAATCGGCTCCAGTTTCATCCATCTCATTAGAACTGATTCAAATGTATTCTTTTTAACGGCTGAGTAATACTCCATTGTGTATATGTGCCACAGCTTTCTGATCCATTCATCTGTTGATGGACATCTAGGTTGTTTCCATGTCCTGGCTATTATAAACAGTGCTGTGATGAACACTGGGGTACATGTGTCTCCTTCAATTCTGGTTTCCTCAGTATGTATGCCCAGCAGTGGGACTGCTGGGTCATAAGGCAATTCTATTTGCAATTTTTTAAGGAATCTCTGCACTATTCTCCATAGTGGCTGTACTAGTTTGCATTTCCACCAACAGTGTAAGAGGGTTCCCTTTTTTCCACACTCTCTCCAGCATTTATTGCCTGCAGACTTTTGGATCACAGCCATTCTGACTGGTGTGAAGTGGTACCTTATTGTGGTCTTGATTTGCATTTCTCTAAGAATGAGTGACGTTGAGCATCTTTTCATGTGTTTGTTAGCCATCTGTATGATCCTCTACATAGAAAATCCTAAATTACTAGAGCTAATCAATGAATATAGTAAAGTTGCAGGATATAAAATCAACATACAGAAATCCCTTGCATTCCTTCACACTAATAATGAGAAGGTAGAAAAAGAAATTAAGGAAACAATTCCATTCACCATTGCAACGAAAAGAATAAAATACTTAGGAATATATCTACCTAAAGAAACTAAAGACATATATATAGAAAACTATAAGACACTGATGAAAGAAATCAAAGAGGACACTAACAGATGGAGAAATATACCATGTTCATGGATCAGAAGAATCAATATAGTGAAAATGAGTATACTACCCAAAGCAATCTACAGATTCAATGCAATCCCTATCAAGCTACCAGCGGTATTTTTCACAGAACTAGAACAAATAATTTCAAGATTTGTATGGAAATACAAAAAAAAAAACTCGAATAGCCAAGCCAATCTTGAGAAAGAAGAATGGAACTGGAGAAATTAACCTGCCTGACTTCAGGCTCTACTACAAAGCCACAGTCATCAAGACAGTATGGTACTGGCACAAAGACAGAAATATAGATCAATGGAACAAAATAGAAAGCCCACAAAATAAATTCACACATCTATGGACACCTTATCTTCGACAAAGGAGGCAAGAATATGCAATGGAGTAAAGACAATCTCTTTAACAAGTGGTGCTGGGAAAACTGGGCAACCATTTGTAAAAGAATAAAACTAGATCACTTTCTAACACTACACACAAAAATAAACTCAAAATGGATTAAAGATCTAAAGGTAAGACCAGAAACTATAAAACTCCTAGAGGAGAACATAGGCAAAACACTCTATGACATATATCACAGCAGGATCCTCTAAGATCCACCTCCTAGAATACTGGAAATACAAGCAAAAATAAACAAATGAGTTCTAATTAAAATTAAAAACTTCAGCATAACAAAGGAAACTATAAGCAAGGTGAAAAGACAGCCTTCGGAATGGGAGAAAACTATAGCAAATGAAACAAATGACAACTAATCTCAAAAATATACAAGCAACTTATGCAGCTCAACTCCAGAAAAATAAACGATCCAATCAAAAAATGGGCCAAAGAACTAAATAGACATTTCTCCAAAGAAGACATACAGATGGCTAACAAACACATGAAAAGATGTTCAACATCACACATTATCAGAGTAATGCAAATCAAGACCACAATGAGGTACCATTTCACATCAGTCAGAATGGCTGTAATCCAAAAGTCTACAAGCAATAAATGCTGGAGAGGGTGTGGAGAAAAGGGAACCCTCTTACACTGTTGGTGGGAATGCAAACTACTACAGCCACTATGGAGAACAGTGTGGAGATTCCTTTAAAAATTGCAAATAGATCTGTCTTATGACCCAGCAATCCCACTGCTGGGCATACACACCGAGGAAACCAGAATTGAAAGAGACACATGTGCCCCAATGTTCATTGCAGCACTGTTTATAATCGCCAGGACATGGAAACAACCTAGATGTCCATCAGCAGATGAATGGATAAGAAAGCTGTGGTGCATATACACAATGGAGTATTACTCAGCCATTGAAAAGAATACCCTTGAATCAGTTCTAATGAGATGGATGAAACTGGAGCTGATTATACAGAGTGAAGTAAGCCAGAAAGAAAAACACCAGTACAGTATACTGACACATATATATGGAATTTAGAAAGATGGTAATGATGACCTTGTATGCGAGACAGCAAAAGAGACACAGATGTATAGAATGGACTTTTGGACTCTGAGGGAGATGGAGAGGTAGAGGGTGGGATGATTTGGGAGAATGACATTGAAACATGTATATTATCATGTAAGAAATGAATCACCAGTCTATGTTCGATGCAGGATACAGGATGCTTAGGGCTGGTGCACAGGGATGATCCAGGGAGATGATATGGGGTGGGAGGTGGGAGCAGGGATCAGGATTGGGAGCTCGTATATACCCATGGCAGATTCATATCAATGTATGGCAAAACCAATACAGTATTATAAAGTAAAATAAAGTAAAAATAAAATTTAAAAGAAAAAATAAAGCCAAGGAGGGAAAGAAATAAATTAAATGATTGCCATCAACACTAAAATAAATAAATAAATAAATAAAATTAAAATATCTGACATTTGCTTTCTCCAAAAATATTTCCCCAACCTAGAAATATGAAGTTCAAGTGTCATGAAAGTGTTAGTTGCTCAGTTGTGCCTGACTCTTTGATACCCCCATGGACTGTAGCCCATGAGGCTTCTCTGTCCATGGGATTCTCCACAGAAGAATACTGGAGTGGGTTGCCATTTCCTACTCCAGAGGATCTTCCCAACTCAAGAATCAAACCTGGGTCTCCTGCGTTGCAGGCAGATTCTTAAGTGTCTGAGCTACCAGTAAAGCCCTTCAAGTGTCATAGAAATAATAGAACGTATGCACACCAGACAAAAAACCATGTTTATGTGTTTTTGTGTAAGTGGTTGGTGGATGTGGAAGACAGAAACACATTTCACACAAGTATCTAAGCAGAATGCTTGTGCTGAGGGAGCCTGATTGGAAAGACTAGACAACAGTCTGTGATACTGTTCTGCATGCCCAGTGGAATTCTATTCCTATCTTGGAAAAATAGCTGTCTGTGATGCTTGGGCTTCATGCGTAATAATAAGCAGGGCCACTACTCAGAGGAACTTCAAAGAGAGCTTTAAGAGATATTTAATTCTCCTTTTGAGAAACAAATATTATGAAAGCAATATTTTAGCTTGCCTATGCTGCTGCTTGCTCTGACTGAGAAGCCGGCATCCCCTCAGAAGAGATCCAACCTTCTCTAAAAGTGAATAAATCAGAAGGCTTGGGTCTTTTCTCTTTGGCAGCCTGACCCTTGACCCCTGTCCCTTCTCTCAGTCAGAGGCTTTTTAAAATTTCTTTTCACTTTTGTCCTGGATCACTGCTTCCTTTCTTCTGACTCCGGAGTGGCTGAGCTTGTTGCCAAATCCAATAGCTCCAGGAAAAAGCCTGAAGCTTCTCTAAACCAAGAGAAGCTTCTTTCTGCAACACAACATGTCTCCAGAATCTTTTCTCATGGAAGTATTCATAACCTGTAGTTTTATTTGGAAACAATGCAGAAAATCTAAGAATACCAAAAAACAGCTCGTGAAAGGAGGCAAATAAACAGTCCAACCATGGAAGAAAACTTAACTTTTGTCTACACTGGATCAAATCTCCCATACCACACACACACACACACACACACACACACACACACACACACACGCATCATAATGGATTTATCTCTTTCTATCAAAATGCTACCAAAAGCATCTTAACCTGATAAAATTTGGGAGATCTATAAATTTGAAAGGGAAAAATTAACCCTTATTTTCACTAATTTCTAATAAAATTCATTATTTCCTTTCATTATTAGTAGAGTTCCTTGACTTGGTCATCAAAAAAAAAAGCTCAGTTATTTTCATTTCTGAAAATTTACCTTTTGCTCATCACTACTTCAAAATTATGGTGATTGTTAGACCCATTGCTGCATGTTAGTATCTGATGTCTTAAGCAAAAATATTAACATAGCCTAGTATTGCTTTTCTTAATATTTTGTTAATTCTGTTTTAATATATTTGTTTTAATTTATGTTTTTTTTTTAAGCAGTAAAAGCAGATTTTATTCAGGAACTATTGGAATAGGGAAAACCAGATCTCAATATAGAACTGGGCTCAATTCCAAATATAGCATTTTAAAACATCATTCTGATAAAGAATCTACAGGCTTCACCAGACCGCCAAAAGGGTCTGTGATTCTTTTTGCAAAAAAGCAAGGATCCCTGGAAGTAAAGGTTTTAGATAAAGTTTACTCGTGGTTTAAATGGATGCTCATATGGTTGAGTATAAACCATTGCTTTCATTTAATTTCTTTTCCTTTAAGTTGTATTCTGTATTGTCCAATGAATGTTGCATTTTCTACTCAAGTTCGTCTTTTTCTAGTGAACTACAGAGACAAAAGTAGGCTGGTGTTTCCTGAGTTTGGAGTGAGAAATAGCTTTCTTAAAGCAAATGCTTCAAGATTCACCTGAGGAACCCTGCCCTAGCTTGCACAGTCACTGTAAACAATGCCTCTTTCTCCCCATATCTGCTGGTTCTCTTCAGCAGAGAGAACTCGGAGGGCACGCGCTCCCCCGGCCTGAGCCGGTGAGGTCACTTCAGAGCCTTTTGTCTGCACTAGGTGCCTGCTCTCCGAGGGACCGCCCTGCTGTCTGTGTACCAGGACAGGCTCCATAGTGAACACCCACCCATGACGCATCCTGGGACGTGCTGGGTCACAGACACCATCAGCACCTGTCTTTTACAGGCTTATAAAGGTGGGCAGTACGGATTTCCTTTCACAACACTTGGAAATCTTGGATTCATTTATTTCTCTACATCATTAAATCTGATGTGAGTGCTCACTCAGTGAAATTCATGGCAAACTCGAGTTTGTATTGAGAATCCCTCCTTACCCTCAAAGGAGTCCTGCTCCAATGCGGGGCCCTCCCGCTGCCAGAAAAAGAGAGTGAAGGTCATTTCCGGCACTGCCATCCTTCTCTTTGTTAATGATTTTGTTTATTTGTTTTGGCTGTGTGGGGTCCTTGTGGCTGCCTGGGCTTTTCTCTAGTTGCATGAGCGGGGCTCCTCCCTTGCTGCTGCTCTCCGGCTCCTCACTGCGGTGGCTTCTCCTGCTGCCGAGCACGCACCTCCAGAGCACGCACCTCCAATACAGCAGTTGCGGCGCACGGGCTCAGCAGTCGCAGCTGTGGTTCCCGGGCTCTATTGTAGCCCACGGGCTTAGTTGCTCTGAGACATGTGGAGTCTTCCCAGATCAGGGATCAAACCTATGTCTCTGGCAGGCAGAAACTTCACCTCTGAGCCACCAGGGAAGCCCTGCCAGCATTCTTGTTGTCCTTTCTCCTAGTCAATGCCTCTCGGATCCCAGAAAATGCAGAAATGCCCTCTCAGTGGGTGCTGGTCCTCAGAGAGTCTCACCGCTGCTTTCAAGGTTGCAGAGCACACCATGGACTCTATACTGGCCTCCCGATCACAGACCCCCTCAGCCCGATCCTATTCTCTCTCTTCTCCCCTGTGATGGCTTCCACCTCTGCAAACACTCTCCTCCATCCTCCCCCTCCGTGCAAACCCGATAGCATTCCTTTCAATGAGCTAGACTTTCAGAAGCCAAAGATGAGACAGGCAGTTCTCTGGTGACTCTCCTTTTTATCTGTAACCCCAGAGCCCCTGAAAACCAAAAGGACATAAATGCCTGGCTACAGTATGGGGACGAAATAAAAACACTATGGTAAAAGAAATGAAACGCAAATTACTATTTCAGTCAAATACCCTGCATATAGAGGTAAGCACATCTGTTAGAGAAGCGTCTCTAAGGAAAATAGATTACGTATTAACGTGCAGTTCTAGAAATAAAGCTGGAAAGCGTAAAGTACTTTTTTGAAGCAAGTGAATTTGTCCTCAGTTGCACACACACACACACACACACACACACACACACACACACTGCATGTTAGCCTTTAACCAGTCTCAGTTTAAGACCAAGTAAGACCCAGTTAGCAGCCAAAATTTGTCATCAGTTTCAGTGAAGAACTTGGAGATTCTGTGTAATCAGTGACACATCAGGAGGTCACATCAAGTAACACAACTAATGCTTTAAAGATACAGTGGTGACAAGCTTCATCACACCCCTGAGCAGTTCCACGGATCTCTGCTATTCTGGTCAGGCATGTTGAATTTCTAGACTGCATCCCCCGCTCAGAGAAGAAAAATATTCCAACTCTTATGGTCATTACTCACTCTTAAAAGATTAATTTGGGGAAAATGAATACCCACCACAGTAATGAATGTAATTCAATGGGAGAGTGGCTTGAGAAAGCTAGCCACACTGGAAAGCTTTACTTCTTAAATTAATGACAGATCTGAAGATTATTTTCAGATTTGGTCAGCATTTTTGAGAAGTAATGATTAGCCAGGGTGGGAAAAGTCCAGATTAGTATTAAGCATTTGCATGTTATGAGCAGAATGAGCTAAATCCAAGACTGTGACTTATTGTTCAGGCTCTCACCATCTGCTTTGCTAACAGTAAGAGCTAACATTCATTAAGTGCTTACTATGCAATTCAATTGAAAAAGCACTTTCTGTATATTATTGCATCTATGCCACAAAACTACATATTAAAGAGTTACTATTATTCTCTCTAAAAATGAGTGAGGATATTTAGAAACAGAAATGTTGAGTAATTGGCCAATGGTCACAAAGTTGGTGCATGTGGATAAAAAACTTGTTTCTAAACAATGTAAGCTAGAGAGCTCAACCCTTTAACACTGTTCAGTACTGTTGCTATTGCTATTCAGTCACTAAGTCGTGTCCAACTCTTTACAACCCCAAGAACAGCAGCACGCCAGTCTTCTGTGGCCTTCACTATCTCCTAGAGTTTGCTCAAACTCATGTCCATTGAGTTAGTGATCAATCAAACCATCTTATCTTCTGTTGCCCTCTTCTCCTTGAGAGCTCAACCCTTTAACACTGTTCAGTACTGTTGCTATTGCTATTCAGTCACTAAGTCGTGTCCAACTCTTTACAACCCCAAGAACAGCAGCACGCCAGTCTTCTGTGGCCTTCACTATCTCCTAGAGTTTGCTCAAACTCATGTCCATTGAGTTAGTGATGCAATCAAACCATCTTATCTTCTGTTGCCCTCTTCTCCTTTGTCCTCTATCTTTCCCAGCAATGGGATCTTTTCTAATTAATCTGCTCCACATATCAGGTGGCCAAAGTATTGGAGCTTCAGCATCAGTCCTTGCAATGAATATTCAGGGTTGATTTCTGTTAGGATTGACATGTTTGATCTTCTTGCTGTCCAAGGGACTTTCAAGAGTCTTCTCCAACATCACAGCTTGAAAGCATCAATTCTTTGGCATTCTATCTTCTTTAAGGACCAATTCTCATATCTGTACATGACTACTAGAAAAACCATACCACTACTGCTAAGTAACTTCAGTCGTGTCTGACTCTGTGCGACCCCATAGACGGCAGCCCACCAGGCTCCTCCATCCCTGGGATTCTCCAGGCAAGAACACTGGAGTGGGTTGCCATTTCCTTCTCCAATGCATGGAAGTGAAAAGTGAAAGTGAAGTCACTCAGTCTTGTCCGACTCTTAGCAACCCCATGGACCTCAGCCTACCAGGCTCCTCTGCCCATGGGATTTTCCAGGCAAGAGCACTGGAGTGAGGCGCCGTTGCCTTCTCTGAGAAAAACCATAGCTTTGACTATATGGACCTTGGTCAGCAAAATGATGTCTCTGCTTTTTAATACACTGTCTCGATTTATTATAGCTTTTCTTCCAAGGAGCAAGCATCTTTTAATTTCACAACTGCAGTCATCATCCACAGTGATTTTGGAGCCCAAGAAAATGAAATCTGTCACTGTTTCCCTTTTTCCCCCATCCATTTACCATGAAATGATGGGACCAGATGTCATGATCTTAGTTTTTTGAATGTTGAACTTGAAGCCAGTTTTTTCACTCCCCTTTTCCACCCTCATCAAGAGGCTTTTTAGTTCCTCTTCTCTTTCTGCATTAGAGTGGTGTCATCTCCATATCAGAGGCTGTGGATATTTCTCCTGGAAATCTTGATCCAGCTTGTACTTCATCTAGCCCAGCATTAACATGATGCAGTCTGCATATAAGTTAAATAAACAGAGTGACAGTACAGTCTTGACATACTCTTTTCCCAATTTTGAACCAGTCTGTATTTCCATGTCCAGTTTTGTTTCTTGACCTGCATACAGGTTTCTCAGGAGACAGGTAAGGTGCTTTGGTATTCCCATGTCTTTAAGAATTTTCCGCATTTGTTGTGATCCAGAAGTGAAAGGATTTAGCATAATCAGTGAAGCAGAAATAGATGTTTTTGGAATTCCTTTGCCTTTTCTATGATCCAACAGATGTTGACAATTTGATTTCTGGCTCCTCTGCCTTTTCTAAATCCAGCTTATACATCTGGAAGTTCTCAGTTCATGTATTGTTGAAAGTGAAAGTGAAGTCGTTCAGTCACGTCCGACTCTTTGCAACCCCATGGACTATAGAGTCTATGGAATTCTCTAGCCAGAATACTGGAATGGGTAATCTTTCCCTTCTCCAAGGGATCTTCCCAACCCAGGGATCAAATTCAGGTCTCCCGAATTGAAGCAGATTCTTTATCAGCTGAGCCACAAGGGAAACCCAAGAATACTGGAATGGGTAGCCTACCACTTCTCCAGCAGATCTTCCTGACCCAGGAATCAAAATGGGGTCTCCTGCATTGCAGGTAGATTCTTTACCAACTGAACTGTCAGGAAGCCCTGTACTGTTGAAGCCTGGCTTGGAGAATTTTGAGCATTACTTTACTAGCATGTGAGATGAGTGCAATTGTGCTGTAGTTTGAGCATTCTTTGGCATTGTCTTTCTTTGAGATTAGAATGAGAACTGACCTTTTCCAGTCCTGTGGCCACTGCTGAGTTTGCCAAATTTACTGGCATATTGGGTGCAGCACTTTAACAGCATCATCTTTCAGGACTTGAAATAGCTCAATTGGAATTCCATCACCTCCACTAGCTTTGTTTGTAGTAATGTTTCCTAAGGTCCACTTGACTTTACACTCCAGGATGTCTGGCTCTAGGTGAGTTGACCATGCCATCATGGTTATCTGGGTCAGTAAGACCTTTTTTGTAGAGTTCTTCTGTGTATTCTTGCCATCTCCTCTTAATATCTTCTGCTTCTGTTGGGTCCTTGCTGTTTCTGTCCTTTATTGTGCTCATCTTTGCATGAAATATTTCCTTGATATTTCCAGTTTTCTTTAAGAGGTCTCTTTCCCTTTCTATTGTTTTCCTCTATTTCTTTGCATTATTCACTTAAGAAGGCTTTCTTATCTCTCAGTTGGGTATATCTTTCCCTTTCTCTTTGCCTTTTTCTTTTCTTTTCTTAGCTATTTGTGAGGCTTTTTCAGACAAGCACTTTGCTTTCTTGCATTTCTTTTTGGGGGGGATGGTTTTGGTAACCACTTCCTGTACAATGTCATGAAACCCTGTCCATAATTCTTCAGGCACTTTGTCTACCAGATTGAAACCCTTGAATCTATTCATCACATCTGTGTATAATCATATGGGATTTGATTTAGGTCCTACCTGAATGGTCTATTGATTTTCCCTACTTCCTTAAATTTAAGCCTGAATTTTGCAATAAGGTGCTCATGATCAGAGCCACAGTCAGCTCCAAGTCTTGTTTTTGCTGACTCTATAGAGCTTCTCCATCTTTGGCTGCCAAGAATATAATCAATCTGATTTCAGTATTGACCATCTAGTGATGTCCATGTGTATAGTCGTCTTTTGTGTTGTTGGAAGAGGGTGCCTGCTTTGACCAGTGTGTTCTCTTGGCAAAACTGATAGCCTTTGCCCTGCTTCATTTTGTACTCCAAGGCCAAACTTACCTATTACTCCAAGGATCTCTTGATTCCCTACTTTTGCATTCCAATCCCCTATGATGAAAAGGACTTTTTGTTTGTTTGTTTTTGGTGTTAGTTCTAGAAGGTCTTGTAGGTCTTCATAGAACCACTCAACTTCAGCTTTGGCATTAGTGGCTGGGGCATAGAATTGGATTACAGTGATATTGAATGGTTTGCTTGGAAATGAACCAAGATCATTCTGTCATTTTTGAGATTGTGCCCAAGTACTGCATTTTGGACTCTTTTGTTGACTATGAAGGCTACTCCATTTCTTCTTTGGTCATCTGAATTAAATTTGCCTATTCCCATCCATTTGAGTTCACTGATTTCTAAGATGTCAGTGTTCACTCTTGCCATTTCCTGCTTGACAACATCCAATTTTTCTTGATTCATGGATCTGACATTCCAGGTTCTTATGCAATATTGTTCTTTACAGTATCAGATTTTACTTTCACCACCAGACACATCCACAGCTAAGCACTGTTTCTGCTTTGGCCCAGCCTCTTCACTCTGGAGCTATTTCTCCACTCCTTCCCAGAAGTCTATTGGACACCTTCCAACCTAGGGAGCTCATCTTCTGGTGTCATATCTTTTTGCCTTTTCATACTGTTCATGGGGTTCTCATAGGGAGAATACTGGAGTGGTTTGCCATTCCCTTCTCCAGTGGACCTCGTTTTGCCAGAACTCTCTACCATGAGCCTTCTGTCTTGGTGGCCCTGCATGGCATGGCTCATAGCTTCACTGAGTTACACAAGACTGTGAGCCATGAGATCATTTTGGCTAGCTTTCTGTGACTGTGGTTTCTGTTCTGGACACTGTGGGATTATAGCTCTTACTTCTGTCTGCCCTCTGATGGATGAGGATTAAAAGCTTGTGCAAGCTTCCTGATGGGGGGAGACTGCCTGTGGGGAAAGCTAGGTCTCTGTCTAGTGGGCAAGGCCATGCTTAGTAAATCTTTAATCCAATTATCTGCTGATGAGTGGGGCTGTGCCCCCTCCCTGTTGGTTGTTTGGCCTAAGGAGACCCATTTCTAGAGTCTACAGGCTCTATGGTAAAGCTACTGATGATCTTCAAAAAAGACTTAAGCCAGCACACATCTCCCAGGACTACTGCTGCCAGTTACCCTGTCCCTGGGGTGGTCCCTTCCCATTCATGCCTCTGCAGGAGACTCTCAAACACTTACAGACAAATCTGTGTCAATATCTTGTGGGGTCACCGCTCCATCCCTGGGTCCTGCTACACATAAGAATTTTTTGTGCCCTCCAAGAGTCTCTATTTCCCCCAATCCTCTGGAAGTTCTGTAATCAAATCCCATTGTCCTTCAAAGTCAGACTCGCTGGGGATTCCCTTTGCTGAATCCCCAGTTTTGGAAATCTGATATGGGGCCTAGAATCTTCACAACAGTGCAAGAACTTTGATGTTATTGTTCTCCAGTTTGTGGGTGGCCTACCCGGCAGGTATGGGATTTGATTTCAAAATGATTGCACCCCCCCCAACTGTCTTGTTGCAGCTTCTCCTTCATCCTTGGTTGTGGGGTATCAATTTTTGGTGGATTCCAACATCCTTCTGTTGGTGGCTGTTCAAGTGAAAGTGAAAATGAAGTCGTTCAGTTGTGTCCGACTCTTTGCAACCCCATGGACTGTAACCCACCAGGTTCCTCTGTCCATGGGATTTCCCAGGCAAGAATAGTGGAGTGAGTTGCCATTTCCTTCTCCAGGGGATTTTCCCGACCCAGGGATCAAACCTGGGTTTCCGGTATTGCAGGCAGACGTTTTACCATCTGAGCTACCAGAGCTGTTCAAGAGCTAGTTGCAATTTTCATGTTCTTGAGGAGAAGATAAGTGCATGTCCTTCTACTCCGCTATCTTGTACTATCCTGGATTCTGTGAATCCCACGTACTGTAGCCTGCCAGACCCCTCGGTCCATGGGATTCTCCAAGTAAAAATCCTGGAGTGAGTTGCCATGCCCTTCTCCAGGGGATCTTCTCAACCCAAGGATCAAACCAGGGTCTCCTGCCTTGCAGGCAGATTCTTTACCATCTGAGCCACCAGGGAAGCCCCTACTCAGTACTGTGTCAAGGACCAAATTGCATACATCCACACATACAGAATTGAAGCTCCTCCTACATTTGTGCAATGTGACAAATTATTTTCACAGGTGCTATCATAACTCATCCTCACACAACAGTAATAGTGATAGGCAGCTTTTACAGAGCCTGACTTTGTACAGAGCCTCTGACCTAACTCCTTACATCTATTTATTCACTGACTTCATAAAACAACTCTGAGATACCTATTATTCCTACATCTCACATACGAGGAAATCAAAGCACAGGGACACTTAGTTTCTCATCCAAGGTCACATAGCTAGAAAGCAGTAGAGCCAGAATTGAACCCATGAAGTTGTACCAACTTGATGAAGTTGGCATTATTATGCCTATTTTACAGTTCAGAAACAAATTCAGTAAAATTGGATGTGATTTGTTTCAAAAGGTGGTGCTAATCTGTTGTTAGCTATTACAAGTTATAAAACATGGAATAAACTTGTATGTTATTTTGTAAATGTGTATTCTTCATCTTTCAGGCTGGACCAAATAGTAGTTAAATATGTGATTACACTCAAACATTTCAATGGTCTTAAAACCTTGGCCTTTTTCTCACCTCTGTGTCACTGCTCACATTGAGATTCTGCCAAATACTTCAAGACCAGAATCAGAACTCTCTTCCTTACAGAGATCGTGCCTGACTGTGTGAGCTCACTGCGATCCATCCTTCACTCCATCCAACACAAGCACTGTGTTGTGTTGTGTGTTGTGTTGACTGTAGAACACTTCCAGGAGCCTAATAACAAGTTCTTTGAGAAGAGAGACTTAAACATTTTTCCAAACCCCTCCCAGTCCCTCTTCACACCATAGGACCTGGCAGGCACATGCATGGTTGGGCCACAGGAGAAAACAAGGAGACCTAGTTATAGATTACAGGTTAATTTGTAGGTAGCACCAAGTATAAAATTCAGTTAATCAGTCAATGACTCAACAAGCAGTAAACTAATAAAATTCCTGGCCTCATAACATTTACAAATATTCCAATGACAGAAAACATATGAAAAACAAACAAGTAAATATGTCTCATGACTAATCATGATAAAGCCAAGGGTAGAGGTATAGTAAAGAGAATAGTAGGATACAGGAGGCAGATTGGTAGGAGTTACTTTTTCGTATAGTATGAGAAGTCCGAAAGGACCTATCTGGCAAGGAAAAGATTGAGCAGAGATCTGAAAAAAAACATGTGGATGAAATGGTTTCATATCTGCAAAGCATTTTCATGTCTACATGTCTATTGGAATAGATTAGATCCATTGTGAATGCAATATAAGGGCTATCTCTCATGGAAACAGCATTTCAATCAGAGATTAGCAGGTGCAAAGAACCTAAGGTAACAGAGTTCCCAGACTCTTTAAGCTGTAGGGGGAAATAGCATGGCTGGAGCTGAGTGAGTGAGGATGAAGTAAGGAAAATGATTTGCTCATGAAAGTAATGGATTCAGGAACTGATTGAGAAGATCCTAGAGCCTAAAAGGCTGAGTTTTACTTTGAGTAATATAAGAAGCCACTGGAGAAATCTTAAGGCAAGCAGTTATATGAGTTTACATAATTTTAAGGGATCAATATTTGCACTGTATTGATGTTAAAATGAAAGGGATAGGCCATGGCATAGGGCAGAAACATGAAGGTTAGGCAGCAGCTGCAATAATTCTGATGACAGAAGAAAGACTGGACCAGAGTGGTGGAAGTCAGATTCTGGATGTGCTTGGAGAGATGAACTGAGCTGTTGATAACTATGGATGATATTTAAGAGTCATGAGACTATTATTGATTCACATAAGGAATAAGTATGCAGAGAAAATAACAGAGGTTCAAGGACTAGGCCCTGGGACACTCCAGTGCTTGGAGAAAAATGGGGTAGAAGAGAAATGGAAAAGAGTGGAGAGCCAATATGGAAAGCTCCAAGGTTTTCTACAAAAAACTGAGGAAGTAGCTGGAAGATGAGGAATCAAGAGAGGGTTGGGTTATTTAAGGTGAGAGAGATTACAGCATGTTTGTAAGCAGGTCTTCTTTTTCTGGGGCTGCCTAACACATACCACAGGCTGAGAGGCTCAAATAGCAGAAATGCATTTTCTCACAGCTCTGGGGGCCACGGCTCTGCAGTGTTGCCAGTGTGGGGCTCCTCCAGGCAGATCTACTCGGTGTGAAGGCGCTCACTTTCTCCTTCTGTCATCATGTTGTCTTTCCTCTGTGCATGTCTGTGTCTTCATCTCTTCTTCTTAAAAGGACACCAGTCATACTGGATTAGAGCACAACATAATGACCTCATTTTGATGCAATTACCTCTTTAGTGATCTTGTCTTCAGTCACACTCCAAGGCACTGGGGGTTAGAACGTCACATGTGAATTTAGGGAGTACACAGCTCAGCCCATAACCAGGCTGAGGAGAAAGATGCCAGGGCTGATCACTGAAACGATGTTCTGAAACAGGCAAGAAGGCGTAGAATATGGTGCCTAAAGGGAAGAGCAGGCTGAAGACAGGACATGGATGATACATCTATAAACAAGAGAGAAAGCAGAGCATCTTGACACATATACAGTTGAGTGGGTGCATGTGGTGGTGAGCATACAGCAGGTCTTTAAATGGCTTTCATTTACTCAGTGAGCTAGGCAGCAAGGTTGAGAAGGTAGAAGGTTGAAAAGAGAACACAAGGTCTGTAGGGGTCATTTTGGGTGGTGGGAGAGACAGTGGACACCAGGGAGATGTAGTGTGGAAGCTGGACATCACCACGGGTCCACCTGGGGTTAGCTAACCTGGATTTCAAGTGAGACCAGCAGGCATGGTGTTTTGCTCCCATGGTGTTTTGCCATACGATCAGGCCTGGAGTAGACAAATATGGGGTTGGCCAAAACGTTTGCTTGGCCAAATGAAAAAAAAATCCAAACAAACTTTTTGCCAACCCAATAATTAGATATTGACTTCCCAGGTGGTTCAGGGGTAAGGAATCTGCCTGCCAATGCAGATTTGATGCCTGGGTTGGGAAACTTGCCTGGAGAAGGAAATGGCAACACACTCCAGTATTCTTGCCTGGAAAATTCCATGAACAGAGGAGCCGGGTGGACTACAGTCTATGGGAGGTGCAGAAGAGTCAGACATGACTTAACAACTAAACAACAATGATTAGATTTAACTAGGATGGCAGGGAAAGGGTTAGGGTTAGGTGCTAACCATGACTATGACAAAGGTATACTAGGGTAAGGGATGTGTGGGGTAATAATGATGACAGACAGTGGCATCACTGCTGGTAGTAAGGTATATTAGTTTCTTGGAGCTCCCATAACAAAATACCAGAAACTTGGTAGCTTCAACAACAGAAATGCAGTGTTTCACAGAGACTAGCAGTCTGAAACCGCGGTGACTTTCTCACCGGTGTGAGGAAGGGATCTGTCCCGGGTCTCACTCTTTGGCATGTAGGTGGCCAGCCTCAGGTCTATGCAGCGCTCCTCCTGTGGGTGTCTATACCCAGACTGTCCCTTTTTATAAGGACATCTGTCATGCTGAATTAGGGACCATAATAGTGACATCATTTTAATTGGATTACCTCTGCAATGATACAATTAAGGCCACATCCTGAGAAACTGTGGAGAGATTTCACGGTATGAATTTTAGGAGGACACAGTTAAACCCATAACAGAAAGGAAGCCAGGTCAGGCATGGTAAATCATCCACTTTAGGAAAATAGAAAAAGAAGAGTAAATTAAATCCAAAGTGAGCAAAATAAAAGAAACAATAAGAATTAGAGCAGAAGTCAATGAAACTGAAAATAGGAGATCAATAGATAAAGTCAATAAATCAATTTAGTTCTTTGAAAAGATCAATTGATAAGGCACAAGCCAGACTAATTAAAAAACAGAGAAGACATAAATGACTAATATCAGAAATAAAAAGATATAACTACAGATCCTATGAATGTTGAAAAATAATGAATACATGTATGAGCAACTCTATGCCCACAAATTTGATAACATAGATAAAATGGACCAATTCCTTGAAAGATACAATTTACCAAAACTCATACACAAAGAAATAAATGCTCTGAATAGGCTTATGTCTGCTAACAAAGTGAATGAGTAATTAATAATCTTCCAAAATAAAAGCACTGGGTTCAGATGAGTTCCTTGGTGAATTCTACAAAACATTTAAAGGAAGAAATTATACCAATTCTCTCCAATCTCTTTCAGAATATAGAAGCAGAGGGAACACTCTCTGACTTATTAGACAGTCGGGATTACCCTTTTACCCAAAACAGAAAAAACATTACAAGAAAACTACAGATCAGGTGATGAATACCAATATCTCTCATGAACATAGAAGTAAAAATCTTTAACAAAATATTAGCAAGAAATCCAACAACATATAAAGATAATTATACATCATTACCAAGTGAGATTTACCCAAGCTGGGCAGGGCTGGATAAATTAATTAGTGCAGGGAATTCCCTGGTAATCTGGTGGTTGAGAATGCTTTTCAGGGCAGGGTATATGGGCTTGATTCCTGATTGGGAGCTAAGATACCATAGGACTCACAGCCAAAAAGCCAAAACATGAAACAGAAACAATATTGCAAGAAAAAAAAATACAATAAAGCTTTACAAAAAATCAATGAGCATAACACAATTTATCCATTGGTTAAAAAGAAAAGACTGCTACTGCTGCTAAGTCACTTCAGTCGTGTCCGACTCTGTGTGACCCCATAGACAGCGGCCCACCAGGCTCCCCCGTCCCTGGGATTCTCCAGGCAGGAACACTGGAGTGGGTCGCCATTTCCTTCTCCAATGCAGGAAAATGAAAAGTGAAAGTGAAGTCGCTCAGTCATGTTCGATTCTTAGCAACCCCATGGATTGCAGACCACCAGGCTCCTCTGTCCATGGAATTTTCCAGGCAAGAGTACTGGAGTGAGGTGCCATTGTCTGATTATACCAATATATGCATAAAGAGCAACTGAAAAAAATTGAACACTTAATCATGATAAAAAAAAAAAAACTCTCTTAAGTAGGAATATAGGGAAACTTCCTCAGCTTGATAAAGATTTTTTCTAAAAAAGACCTACAGCTAACATCATGACTAAGAGTGAGAAACTTAAAACTTTCTCACCAAGATTAGGTACAAGGCAAGGATGCCCCTTCTTATCACTCCTTTTCAACATCATACTTGGAAGTTCTAGCTGATTCAGTAAGACAAGAAAGGGAAATGAATTGTGTACAAACTGGGAATAACATGACTTGTGTAAGGCATCTGAAAATATATCAACAAAAAACTCCTGGAACTAGTAAGCAATTGTAACAAGATATAGGATACAAAGTTAATAGACAAAAGTGTATCAGCAATAAACAAGTGGAATTTAACATTTGTAATGCAATATCATTTACATAAACACCCCCAAAATGAAATACTTAGGTATAAGTCTATCAAAATATGTATACAATTTATATGAGGAAAATTACAAACCTCTGATGAATAAAGTTATCAAGAAATAAATAGAGTTAGTCCATGTTTGTAGATAATAAAATTCATATTATCAAGATGTCAATTCTTCCCAAATTGAACTTCAGCAACAATGCAATTCCCATCAAAATATCAAGTCATTTTGTGATGTCAACAAGCTGATTCTAAAGTCTACATGGAAGGTCAAGAGATTCAGAATAGTAAATGCAATATTCAAGGAGAACAAAGTTGGAAGACTCATATTACCAGACTTCAAGGTTTACTATTAATCAAGACAGTAGGGTATTGGCAATGGTGTAGACAAATAGGTCAATGGAACATAATAGAGAGCCAAGAAACAGAACCTTATAAATATAGTCAACTGATCTCCAACAAAAGAATGAAGGCAATGCACTATTATTTTTAACAAATGGTGCTGAAAGAGTTGACATCTGTATGCAAAAAAGAGACAGAGAGAGAAGCTAGACATAGGCCTTACACCCTTCACAAAAATTAACTCAAAGTGGACTATAAAACTCCTAGAAGGTAACCTATTAGAAAAAAACTAGATGGGTTTGGCTATGTATATAATTTTTAAAACACAATACTAAAGATAAAATTCATGAAAAAAATGATAAGCTGGACTTCATTAAAATTAAAAATTCTACTCTGCAAAAGACAGTATAAAGAGAATGAAGAGAGAATACAAGCCACAGACTCAGAGAAAATATTTACAAAAACACATGTGGTAACGGATTGCTATCCAAAATATACAAAGAACTATTAAAACTGGACAACTTAGAAAAAGTAAACAGCTCCTCCAGGAATAACGCAGTGATGGAGAGCCTTCCATGTGCATCCAATCTTCCTGACAGATCTACTATAGAGATAAGGGAAGTGATCTCAGCTGGCTCAGTCCCTTGCCTGAACAACTCAAAAGTTAGTAAGAAGAGGTGTGGCCAATATGGCAGAGTAGGAAGACCCTGAGCTCCCTTCTTCCCACAGGCTCATCAGAATTACAAGTGTCTACTGATTTTGAAAACAACACGAAGACTAGTAGGAAAAATTTTCCATAATGAGAGATATACTGTGAGTCAGATAGGAGAGGTGGAGGCACGGTATAGTCAAGACACATACCCCTGTGTTGGTGACCCACTGACAGAAGGATGATCATAATTGCAGGGACTCTCCCCAAGTAGCAAGGGGTGTTAGCCTCACATTGGGATCGCCAGTCAGGAGGCACTGCACCAGGAAGATGAGTCCCCAGAATGTCTGGCTTTGAAGGCCAGCAGGGCTTGGGTATGGGAGAGCCAGAGGGCTGTAGGAAACACAGCCTCCATTCTTAAAGAGCATGTGAAGAATTACACAGGCTTCAGGTCCCAGCACACAGGTAGTGATTTAAAACGAGCCTGGATCAGAACCACTTGTTGACCTTGGAGAATCTCCTGGAGAGGCAAAAGGCAACTGGAAATTCCCTGGAGACACAGATGCTAGAGAAAACCATTTGGGGAACTTATTTACCACAAGCACACTGGGGATGGCAGGTGCCATTTTGGAGTCTTCCTTCTAGCTTATTAAGGCCAAGAGCTTACCAGCTCACCAGCAGGCTGGCACCAGCCTCGAGTCCCCTAGCTAAACCACCAGAGGACCCAGCCCCTTCCCACCAGCAGGCCAGCAGTAGCCTTAGGACTTGGCTCCACCCACCAGTGCAGGAAACCCAGGTTGGATCCTGGGTCAGAAAGATCCCCTGGAGGAAGAAATAACTACTCTCTCCAG
>SJYC01140010.1:0-15708 GCA_006408675.1 Madoqua kirkii | reverse complement strand
TGAGAGCCATCTGGAGATGGGGAAACCATTGGTAGTGTGTTATAACTGTCCACATAAAATAATGAGAATCTGAATCAAAATGTTGGTGATATAGATAGAGTGAGAGGACAGATGAAAAAGAAAGTACACTTGTTGAATCTATAGCATTTGTTTTACAGTCTTGGTGACTGAAAGGGAGGCAATGGTCATAAATAGCTAAAGGAAAGAAAAGAGCAGATACATTTTGGGCAGGAATAGAGAATATAGTGAATTCATACTATGTTAAATTTGAGTGCCTATGGAATATCAGAATGGAAATATTATATATAAAGTTAGAGACACATATCAGAGATTTCAAAGAGAGACTGTGGCTGCAGATATAAATACAATAATTATATACAGAAAGATGTTGACTGAAGCTATTGAGAGGATAAGATTTCTAATGGACAAAATAGAAGGAAAAAAGAGATTTCAGATCTATTTTGAAACTGGGACAAGGAAGAAGAGGTAAAGTCAGAGAAGAAATGTTAGGATAGAAGATCAGAAACAGGCAAGTGCCATGGAACTGAAGAGTTTCAAGACAGAAGGCGCTAACAATAGTCTTAAATACTTCAGGGCAGTGAAGTGGAAATATTTTGGGAGCTGATCATCAAAAAGCCACAAATGACAAGTGACCTCTGAGAGAGAGAGATCAGTATAGAGGTAGAGACAAAAGCCAGAGCTCAAAGAGTAAAAGGAGAAAGTGAAAGCAGTACATTCATAAAACTCAGAATGAGCGAAAGGAGAGACACATGATGATAACTTGAGCCAGTGTTTTGGCATGGGTTTGGGGGGTAATTTTTCAGTTAAGAGCATCAGTGGAAGAAAGTATAGTAAGATGCTAGTTAGTTACTGTATTTTCACATGATTTTTAGAGAGGAGTGATTTAAGAATGACTTGTTAGATTGGTGCAAAAGTAATTGCTGTTGGTGCAAAAGAAATTGAGGTTAAGCAGTTGGTGCAAAAGTAATTGTGGTTCAAAAGTAATTGTGGCTGGTGCAAAAGTGATAATAATTGCGTCTGGAACAAAAGTAACAGGTTGGTGCAAAACTCAACTGCTATTATTTTTGAACCTCAATTACTGTTGAACTGCAATTTAACTTTTGCACCAACCTAATAACAGATGAGTCCAGAATTAAAAATGAACAAAAAGCGAAAACACTTAAGGCAACAATTCTTAGTGAGAAAAGGAGGGGATGGTGATTTGTTCTATTTCCAGGGGAAACAGATCATCTCCCAAATTCTGATTTGTCTTCCTATGGACTTGCTTCCACCTTGAGAATCCCTTACTTAAAGCAAACTAGGTGAACAAGAGGAAAATTGACATAGCTATTTTTGTTCAAAGAAGACGACTGAACAACTTAACAGATATATGTGTGACTTCGGATGGAGACGTGTTACTTACTCTGAGTTTAATGGCTTTTTGGCATATAAAATTATCCAACAATAGCTATACTGGAATGATAATGCCATCAGTCTCATAATGATATTGTCTGATGCCTTCTCACAGTTTAATTCTTCTAGGTCCTACCAGAAAATAAATAAAAAGATTCACTAGGTTGCCCAGTTGTTATGAAATTTTGTTATTATATTTCAAGAATCTATAATAGATAATTTATAACTTGAGAAGAAGCATGGGTATGGGCTTTTTATGGGAAAATGAAAGTCACACTGGAAGCAGAAGAGGAAAAGCTACAATAGATGTAAAACTGTTAATGACAGCCTCGGCCAGGAAGGTTCATGAGCCTCCCAAAGTCCTAGGCAGGAAGAACGCAGCCTACAGAGTGCTGCTGTTTGGGCAAAACCCTTTGTAGACTGGGATCTGACTACTCTTAAGGACAAAACCCTGTGGGATGATCTATACTAAATACGTATTTAAGGAAGATGAAAACTCAGCTGTTAATAGATTTATTGGAATCTCTCACTGATGATCTAGAATCCCTTATCTCCTTTAACAAAATCAATTTTTGATAGAATGAATAATTCAGGAAGTGTTTTATTTTAACAGCAAATTATGTAATGTAAGCAAGGATTAAAAGTTTTCCCAAACAGAATATCCCTCTCACAAATAATTGTTATTTAAGAAATTTAAATATGTAAGACACAATATCCTGTAAGGACTTTTCTAAGTTTTCTGTTTCTGTCATATAATCCTCACAGTATCACGTTTGCCTGTCATCAGACTTCTGCCTTAATGTGTACTCCATGCCGTCAGACTGGTTTCTGCTCTCCACTCCTACACTGTTGGATTAATTGTAAGTTGCATTCCAATCAAGCAAACATATCAGGGAGATTCATACACCTTAAACTCAAAAATATACGATTTTTTAAAGAGATCTCTCTCTTTTAAAAAACTGCCTTATTTATAGGAAACCCCCATTTTAGAGGAAATCTCGTATTATCAATTACAGACTAGTATGTTACTTCCTTTTAAGAAACAGTGGCTAGAATTTGATTTTTAAAAGTTTCAACACTATAATTATTCTATAAACATATTTTTAAACAGGTCAGTACATAATATTAAAGGTTTACATTTGCTCTATCTTCTTAAAGTATGTTAAAAAATCTGGAATCAAGATTGCAGGGAGAAATATCAATAAGCTCAGATATGCAGATGACACCATCCTTATGGCAGAAAGAGAAGAACTAAAGAGCCTCTTGATGAAAGTGATAGAGGAGAGTGAAAAATCTGGCTTAAAACTCAACATTCGAAAAACTAAGATCATGGCATCTGGTCCCATCACTTCATGGCAAACAGATGGGGAAACAATGGAAACAATGACAGACTTTATTTTCTTGGGCTCCAAAATCACTGCAGATGCTGTCTGCAACCATGCAATTAAAAGGTGCTTGCTCCTTGAAAGAAAGGCTATGACAAACATAGACAGCATATTAAAAAGCAGAGACATTACTTTGCCAACAATGGTCCATCTAGTCAAAGCTGTGGTTTTTCCAATAGTCATGTATGGATGTGAGAGTTGGACCATAAAGAAAGCTGAGTGCTGAAGAATTGATGCTTTTGAACTATGGTGTTGGAGAAGGCTCTTGAGAGTCCCCTGGACTGCAAGGAGATCAAACCAATCAATCCTAAAGGAAATCAGTCCTGAATATTCATTGAAAGGACTGATGCTAAAGCTGAAGCTCTAATAATTTGGCCACCTGATGTGAAGAACTGACTCATTAGAAAAGACTCTGGTGCTGGGAAAGATTGAAGGTGGGAGGAGAAGGGGACGACAGAGGATGAGATGGTTGAACAGCATCACTGGCTGGACGTGAGTTTAAGCAAGCTCCGGGAGTTGGTGATAGACAAGGAAGCCTGGCGTGCTGCAGTCCATGGGGTTACAAATAGACATGACTGAGCAACTGAACCTAACTGACATAATATTAAAGGGTTTCTATTTGCTCTTTATTTTTTCAAGTCAGCAAACATTTATTAAGCATCTACTTTGTGGGAAGAACCATGCCAGGCACAGGACAGGGCAGAGACAAATGAAACCAGGTCCTCAAAGCACTTACAGCCTCCAGAGGGGACGCTTGAAAGCAATTTCATGAACATACTGCACTGTCACCATCCCCTGTGGGTCTTCTTAAAGTATGTTAAAAATTATAAGGTATTGAAAGGTTGGTAATAGCCATTTTCCACAGTGATGATTTTAGCACTTATGGTCCTTTTGCAAAGTTTTGGAAGAAATTATGAATAGAGTGTAGTTAAGCTCTTTAAACTATAATCTCTAATAATGTTTACATGGTTATACATACATTTTAATATATTTGATTTACATTTTTTTACTGCATAGTTTTACCTGCAAAATTACAGCAGTGTGCTCATCGATTGTCATTACCACATAATGCTCTGTACCTCCAAAGAGTTTCAGTGACTCGCTGCAGCATCTCTCCACTAGTGTGATGTTATAGCTGTAAAATACAGTATTTGGGGGTGACATATGGCTAAGAAAAATTCTTTAAGAAAAACTAGAATGTCCTCTGGCATATTAGACTATTTGAATGACTTTGCAAATTTTATACATCAATTTATTCTACTTTATAAACTTGAGTCTATGAATAATTTATAAACAATCAATTATTCAGTCTATGACAGATTAGTTGAGAGATGTGCTGCCTTATGTATTTTGCTAAATATTAATGTATATGATACTCTCATAAATGTCTTTTGTGTTTGCTTGGTTTTGGGTTTTTTGGGGGCTGTGCCTTTGTAGTGCCTGCCTGCACAGCTTGTGGGATTTTAGTTCTCCCACTAAGGACTGAAGCCAGCCCTGGGTAGTGAGAACAGAGAGTCCTAACCACTGGACAACCAGGGAATCCCCCTATAATAAACATCTTGATCAATTTATTCTGGCTCTGTAAGTAATAATTCATCAAATCAAAACATTCTACATCTATCATAATTTTCTTTTCTTTCTCCTGAAAAGTGATCTAGATTTTAACCATTATAAGCTCATAGTTTTCTGTGAATGCCCCACAGTCTTAAGATACACAAACAAAAGCATGGGAAATAGATCTGCATGCTAACAAGGTCACAGCAGAATAACCCTTCCTTGATACAGAGAGCCCAGTGTCTAAATTTTCTGTGGCAATTTGTATGCTATGATAAGGTGTTTCTATCAGTTGAAAATTCTCAGTGTTGACATGACCTTAGAACTAAAGGCCTAAAAACTTGAGAATTCATTCAGAACTTCATAATCTTGTTTCCAAGGCAGTGTTTTGTTAAGTCTTTATTGAACTGGTTACAATTTTACTTCTGTTTTATGCTTTGCTTTTCTTGGCTGTGAGGTGTGCGGGATCTTAGCTCCCCAACTAGGGATTGAACCAGTACCTCCTGCACTGGAAAGCAAGTCCTAACCTCTAGACCACCAGAGGAGTCCCTAAGCAGTATTTAAAGTCCTCCAAATAAGAATACTCATTCTCAATATCCGTGACCCAAAGATACAACCATGTAGTTCACAGAAACCACTCCCAACATAAAATATTCATATTTGTTGGTAACAGTAGAAATGCAATTAAAATATGAATTGAAGTAAATACTATTTCTGAACAAAATTGATATACACCAAAAAAGACAATATTCAATATGTATGATGGTATGGCTGTGTGATGTAATTCCAGGCCTGAATCAGAAAGAAATAGTGCCACATTATAACATAATATTTAGTCCATTAGGGTATATATATATATATATATATATATCTTTGCTAAAGTTATGAAATCAATAACTTACTGGATTCTAACAACTGTAGGATTTCTGGAGTATTAAGAAGTCCTTCAGATGCAAAAAACATATATGGAATCTGAATTTCCAAGAGAAAACCACCAAAACTATCAAGCAAGCTGCTTCCTAGAGATGAAAAAAATTATCAATATGTCTCTTTTCTCTCCTCCCTCCATTCTTCCTCTTTTTACTAAACATGAGAATAACAGATGTATATTCAAGGAGTAGTATAAAAATAAAACACGTTCATTGAAAAAAATATGAATTCAGAATAAAGGCCTGAAGAATAAAATAAAAGCCACATGTTATTCTACTGTTGCTGCTGCTGCTAAGTCACTTCAGCTCAGTTCAGTGGCTCAGTCATGTCCTACTCTTTGCTTAGATATTATATATTATATACTCATTATAGTATAATATATATTATATAATAATTAAATTATATATAATACATCATATTATAATAGATAACATAATTATAATATATTAACACAATCATATACAATGTAATATATTCTATATAGTTAATATAATTATATAATATATATTAATTATATAATTCTTCTCCAGGCAAGAGCACTGGCGTGGGTTGCCATTCCCTTCTCCAATGCATGAAAGTGAAAAGTGAGAGTGAAGCCGCTCAGTTGTCTCCGACTCTTAGCGACCCCATGGACTGCACCTACCAGGCTCCTCTGTCCATGGATTTTCCAGGCAAGAGTACTAGAGTGGGGTGCCATTGCCTTCTCCGATATATTAATTACACATTTTAGTAGTTATATATGACTATATATTGTTTAACTATAATTTATAATTTAGTGTATAAGTCCATTTGGCCAGGTCAGTAGGTTTTGTTTTGTTTTGTTTACTTTACAATACTGTATTGATTTTGCCATACATTGACATGAATCCACCATGGGTACACATGAGTTCCCAATCCTGAACCCCCCTCCCACCACCCCCTCCATATCATCTCTCTGGGTCATCCCCGTGCACCAGCCCCAAGCATCCTGCATCCTGCATCAAACCTAGACTGGCGATTCGCTTCTTACATGATAGTATCCATTGTTTCATTGCCATTCTACCAAATCATCCCACCCTCTCTCTCCCACAGAGTCTAAAAGTCTGCTCTATACTTCTGTATCTCTTTTGCTGTCTTGCATACAGGGTTATCATTACCATCTTTATAAATTCCATATATATGAGTTAGTATACTGTATTGGTGTTTTTCTTTCTGGCTTACTTCACTCTGTATAATCAGCTCTAGTTTCATCCACCTCACTAGAACTGATTCAAATGTATTCTTTTTAATGGCTGAGTAATACTCCATTGTGTATATGTATCACAGCTTTCTTATCCATTCGTCTGCTGATGGACATCTAGGTTGCTTCCATATCCTGGCTATTATAAACAGTGCTGCAATGAACATTGGGGTACACGTGTCTCTTTCAATTCTGGTTTCCTCGGTGTGTATGCCCAGCAGTGGGATTGCTGGGTCATAAGGCAGTTCTATTTCCAGTTTTTAAGGAATCTCCACACTGTTCTCCATAGTGGCTGTACTAGTTTGCATTCCCACCAACAGTGTAAGAGGGTTCCCTTTTCTCCATACCCTCTCCAGCATTTATTGCTTGTAGACTTTTGGATCCTCTAAATTTTACTTTATTTCACTTCACGATGAAATTTTGCTGAGTAAATAGAACTAAGGGAATCACAAAATGATTGATTATAGGCTTTTTTAAAAAATATTGCCTAAAATAGGAAAAGACATGGAGTTGAAGGTAAGAGAACCATTCTGGATTAAACAGAATTTTAGAAAGGCAGGTACTGACTAAATGTATAGAATGAAACAAGAGTCTTGAAAAGTAACTGTTTTATTCTTTATGGATATCAGTTTTTCCAGTAGTCATGTATGGATGTGAGAGCTAGACCATAAAGAAGGGTGAGCACCGAAAAACTGATGATTTCAAACTGTGGTGATGGTAAAGACTGTTGATTTACTTTGACAGCAAGGAGATCAAACCAGTCAATCCTAAAGGAAACTATCCCTGAATAGTCATTGGAAGGACTGATGCTGAAGCTGAAGCTCCAATACTTTGGCCACCCGATGCAAAGAGCCAAATCATTGAAAAAGACCCTGATGCTGGGAAAGATTGAGGGCAGGAGGAGAAAGGGATGACAAAGGATGAGATGGTTGGGTGGCATCATCAGCTCAATAGACATGAGTCTGAACAAATTCCAGAAGATAGTGAAGGACAGGGAAGACTGTCATGCTGTAGTCCATGGGGTCACAAAGAGTCAGAAACAATTTGGCAACTAAACAACATTTCCTATAAAACATAGAAGATAGTTGATGGGCTTTACTAAAGGAAGATTACAGTAATCAAAGTACTAATTGGAATTAAAAGAGCAAAATAAAGTGTTTGAAGGATTTACAAGAAGTATGCCATGCTCTGACCACAACTGAGTACAGCTTTCTGTATAATCTGAGGAATGAAACTGTCTTCTCTCTCAGTGAACATCTCTTTTCCCAAATGGCTTCTCTTTGCTTGTTTTTGTTTTTTTAATTTTTACAACTTTGTGTTGGTTTCTGCCATACAGTAATGCAAATCAGCCATAATTATACATACACCCCTTCCCTCTCGAGCTTCCCTCTCCTCCTTCTGTCCCATCCCTCTAGGTCATCCAAGAGCACCAGACTGGGCTCCCTCTGCCGCACAGCAGCTTCTCACCAGCTATCCATCTTACACACAATAGTGTATATAAGCTGATGCCATTTTCTCCATTCTTCTCACTCTTTCCCTCCCCCACTGTGCCCACTAGTCCAGTCCATTCTCTACATCTGCATGTCCATTCTTTCTCTGCAAATAGATTAATCAATACCATTTTTCTAGATTCCATATATATATGTGGTAATATGCTATATTTTTAAGAGCACCAGACTGGGCTCCCTCTGCCGCACAGCAGCTTCTCACCAGCTATCCATCTTACACACAATAGTGTATATAAGCTGATGCCATTTTCTCCATTCTTCTCACTCTTTCCCTCCCCCACTGTGCCCACTAGTCCAGTCCATTCTCTACATCTGCATGTCCATTCTTTCTCTGCAAATAGATTAATCAATACCATTTTTCTAGATTCCATATATATATGTGGTAATATGCTATATTTTAGATGAAACCACCTTTATGGCAAAAAGCAAAGAAGAGCTAAAGAGCTTTTTGATGAAAGCAAAAGAGGAGAGTGAAAAATCTGGCTTAAAACTCAACATTCAGAAAACTAAGATAATGGCATCTGGTCCCATCACTTCATGGCAAATAGATGCAGAAACAATGGAAACAGTGAAAGACGTTATTTTGGGCGGGGTGGGGGGCCTCCAAAATCACTGCAGATGGTGACTGCAGCCATGAAATTAAAAGACACTTGCTCCTTGGAAGAAAAGCTATGATCAACCTAGACACTATATTAAAAAACAGAGACATTACTTTGTCAACAAAGGTCTGTCTAGCCAAAGCTATGCTTTTTCCAGTAGTCATGTATGGATGTGAGAGTTGGACTATAAAAAAAAGTTGAGCGCCGAAGCATTGATGCTTTTGAACTGTGGTGTTGGAGAAGACTCTTAAGATTCCCTTGGACTCTAAGGAGAGCCAACCAGTCTATCCTAAAAGAACTCAGTCCTGTATATTCATTGGAAGGACTGATGAAACTCCAATACTTTGGCCAGTCAGTTCTTCTGATGTGAAGAACTGACTCATTGGGAGAGACCCAGAAGGGGAAGGGGACAACAGAGAATGAGATGGTTGGATGGCATCACTGACTCAATGGACATGAGTTTGATTGAGCAAGCTCCCAGAGTTGGTGATGGAGAGGTAAGCCTGCCATGCCGCAGTCCGTGGGGTTGCAAACAGTCAGACACAGCTGAGCAGCTGAACTGAGCTGAATCCAACTGAAGAGATCTGAAGAATATCATGGAGAGATAGGAAGGCCTTTTTAAATGAACAGTGCAAAGAAGTATAGGAAAACAATAGAATAGGAAAGACTAGAGATTTCTTCAAGAAAATTGGGGGTATCAAGAGAACATTTCATCCAAGGATGAGCACAATAAAGGACAGAATTGGTGAGGATCTAACAGGAGCAGAAGAGATTAAAAAGAGATGGCAAGAATACACAGAAGAACTATACAAAAAAAGTCTTAATGACCCAGATAACCACAATGGTGTGGTCACTCACCTATACCACTCTGACACCCTGGAGTCTGAAGTCAAGTGGGCCTTGGGAAGCATTACTACAAACAAGGAGGTGATGGAATTCCAGAAGAGCTATTTAGAATCCTAAAGGATGATGCTATTATTAAACTGCTATACTCAACATGTCAGCAAATTTGGAAAACTCGCAGGACTCAGAAAGGTCTAAGAAGGGTGATGTCAAAGAAGGTACAAACTACCAGACAATTGTGCTCAGTTCACATGCTAGTAAGTTTATGCTCAAAATCCTTCAAGCTAGACTTCAACAGTATGTGAGATGAGAACTTCCAAATGTACAAACTAGCTTTAGGAAAGGCAGAGGAACCAGAGTCTGTTTTTGCCAACATTTGTTGGATAATAGAGAAAGCAAGGGAGTTCCTGAAAAATACCTACTTCTGCTTCATTGACTATGCAAAATCCTTTGACTGTGTAGATCCCAACAAACTGTGGAAAATTCTTAAAAGAAATGGGAATACCAGACCACCTTGCCAGTCTCCTGAGAAATCTGTATGTAGGTCAAGAAGCAAGAGTTAGAGCCTTACATGGAATGACTGGCGGTTCAAAATTAGGAAAGGAGTATGACAAGGCTGTATACTGTCACCCTGTTATTTTAACGTATATGCAAAGTACATCATGTGAAATGCCAGGCTATCTGAATCACAAGCTGGGATCAAAATTGTCAGGAAAAATTTCAACAACCTCAAATATACAGATGATACCACTCTAATGGCCAAAAACGAAGAGGAACTAAAGAGCCTCTTGATGGAGGTGAAAGAGGAGAGGAAAATCTGGCTTAAAACTTAACATTCAAAAAATTAAGATTATAACACCCAGTCTCATCATTTTATGACAAATAGCTGGGGAAGAGGTGGGAGCAGTGACAGATTTTATTTTCCTGGGCTCTGAAATCACTATGGACAGTGACTGCAGCCATGAAATAAAAAGACAATTGCTCCTTGGAAGGAAAGCTATGACAAACATAGGCAGCATATTAAAAAGCAGAAACATCACCTTGCCAACAAAAGTCTCTATAGTAAAAGCTCTGCTTTTTCCACAGTCATGAATGGATGCCAGAGTTGGACCATAAGGAATACTGAGTGTTGAAGAACTGATGCTTTCAAATAGTGGTGCTGGAGAATGCGCTTGAGAGTCTCTTGGACAGCAAGGAGATTAAACCAGTTAATTCTAAAAGAAATCAACACTAAATATTCATTGGAAGGACTGATGCTGAAGCTCCAATACTTTGGCCACCTGATGTGAAGAGGTGACTCATTGGAAAAGCTGACTCTGAAGCTGGGAAAGATTGAAGGCAAAAGGAGAAGCAGGCAGCAGAGGATGAGATAGATGGCATCACTGACGCAGTGAACATGAAACTGAGCAAACTCCGAGAGATAATGAAGGACAGGGAAGCCTGGCATGCTGCAGTCCATGAAGTTGCAAAGAGTGAGATACAACTTAGCTACTGAACAACAACAATAAGGGGCATTTAATTAGCATAAACTAGGTATGGTTAAAAGGGGTTTATTGTGAAAACAAAATACACTCCTCCCACCCCATCACTTTCCCTTTCACTCAGGAAATTCCAAGGTTAAGAGATGGTCTTGCCTCAAGAACCAGGAACAAAGACTAAAATACATATTTCTCATGATACCACAAGATCACATTGGTATAAAAGGGGTAATGGGGGATGAAACAGTGGAGGAAACAGGTGTCCAAGTATAAAAGGATCTTATTAAAGTTATATGTATCCAGCAGTCATTAGGGAAATACTGAAATATTCAAAGGGAGTGATGTAGTCATATTTGCATTATCCAGAGATGCCTCTAGGAACAGCGTGGACAGCGGATGGACACGTGTGAGACTGGCAGCTGCCAGCGAGTGCTGGGTAGAGCTCTGGCGAGGCCCTTGGAGAGGCACAGGCAGATGGTAGAGACAGTACAAAGGTCGATCCTGTGGGACTTCACTGGATACCTGATGAGAGGAGTGAAAGGGAAGAGGAAATTAAGGATCACTCTCAGATTTCAAGCTTCGGTGACTGGGTGGACAGTGACCCATAGCCAAGCACCCAGTAGAGACAAAGAAGGACTGGCTTTCAGGCAGAAGTCACTGAGAACTCTTTTGGACTTGCTGACATCCCAGTGAATCATTCTAGTAGATATGCTAAGGAGGAAACTGGAGAGACATATCTGGAGCTCAGAAGAAATACCTTACAGGAGATAAAGATTTGGGAGTTATAGGCCTATGGTTAGCCATGGAAATAGCGAGTACTTCTAAGTGAGGCCAAGGTAAAAAGACATGACGCAGCCTCTTTGGAGCAAGCATGCATGGAGACCCCTCTTCATCCATAAGAAGGAAGCCTAATTGGAGGGTACATGCCTGAGGGGGCTCCCCACTCTTGACAGAGCTCTGCGGCTAGGAGGGCAGGAGCCTAGATCTGCCTTAAGGAGCTTTTCAGCAACATGGTTTTTAGGAAGCACGTGCACACAAAGGAAGGCTTCTAGCGTAAAGCTTCCTGTGTAATGGCCACCATCATAACTGCACCAGGGTAGAGTCAAAAGTGCTCCATGTGAAACCTGAATTACAGTATATAGTGACATGTGCAAGCTTTTGTATACAGTCAATCCTCATCACTCCAGATTCTTTATTTGCAAATTCACTTATTTAAATTTATAACCTCAAAGTCAACACTCACAATATTTTTGTGGTCATTTGTAGACATGCATGGAGAGTCAAAAACTCGAGTCCCTGACGTACACAATGCCAACTGAAGTTGAACAGCTAATAGTCTCTCTTCTTGTTTCTAGTCTCATGCGACAAATGAGTGTCCTTTTCAAGGCAGTGTCCTTTTGCACTTCTGGCTGGTAATTTAGCTGTTTAAAAATGGTCCCAGCATAGTGGTGAAGTGTGGTCTACTGTTCTAAACACAAGACTATAATGTGCCTTATGGAGAAAACATAGGTGTTAGATAAGCTTCATTCAGGCATGAGCTATATAGTGCTGTTGGCTATGAGTCCAACATTAGTGAATCAATAATTTACTAAATAAGTTGTCTTTAAATAGAAACACACACAAAACAAGGTCATGTATTGACCGATTTATGAAAGTGTGACCAGAGTTGCAGGAACCCAACCCTGTATTTTCCCTAGGATTATGTATGCTCAGTTACTCAGTCATGTCCAACTCTCTGTGGTTCCACAGGCTGTAGCCCACCAGGCTCCTCTCTCCATTGAATTTTCCAGGCAGGAATACTGAAGCAAGTTGCCATTTCCTCCTCCAAGGGATCTTTTTGACCCAGGAACTAAACCCACATCTTTGATTGGCAGGCAGATTCTTTACCACTGCGCCACCAGCAGTGGTTTGCTGTTGATTAATCCAGTGTTCACAGTGACTGTATAGATATGTGAAGTTGCTCAGTCATGTCCGACTCTTTGAGACCCCATGGACCATAGCCCACCAGGCTCCTCTATCCATGGCATTTCCCAGGCAAGAATACTGGAGTGGGTTGCCATTTCCTTCTCCAGAGGATCTTCCCTACCCAGGGATCGAACCTGGGTCTCCCACATTGTAGACAGGCACTTTATCATCTGAGCCACTAGGGAAGCCCTGTATAGGATATAATTACTGCCAATAACAAGGATTAACCATATTTGCAAAAGTCTAGAATGATCCATGGAGAAGTCAATGGCACCCCACTCCAGTACTCTTGCCTGCAGAATCCCATGGACGGAGGAGCCGGGAAGGCTGCAGTCCATGGGGTCACTGAGGGTTGGACACGACTGAAGCAACTTACCAGCAGCAGAATGAGCCAAGAGCCACATCAGTCTTAAATGAAGCTCCTAATTTATTTAAAACAGCTCATCATACACTCACCTGAGGTGCCAGGTAAGGTATTGTTGTTGGGTTGTTATTTGGGTTTCTGAGGATGGGGTGGGGCTGAGGGGAGATTTTCTCTCTGAATCACCTGATCATTGCTTGCTGCTATGTGAACTGAAGAAGTAAAGCACATCATGGAGTCCAGGGTCCCTCCTGCCATGTGTCTGCTCTGTGATCACAGACAAGGGTTTGCTCTCTGAATTTTCACGTCTTGCCCATGAAACCAGGCCCTGACACCTCAGAACCCTATCAGTTCTGACAGCTCATGATTCTGTAGCCAGTCCCAAAGCAAGAGACACTGCCATCCATTGTGACATTAGGACGGCATAAGGCTTAGGAAGAAGGATTTACTGTAGTGCACTTCCTATATTCCCCAGAGCAACCTGAGCACAGATAACATTATTGATTCAAAGATTCTGCAACTCTTGTCTATTTTTAACTTTTATGACAGTAATAAACCCAAAGGAAAACTGTAAAACAGAGCAAAATACTCTCAATTATGTTAAACTTTAAATGGCATTAAAAGTAGAAAAGAAAAAAGAAAGAGTGCCTAATTGTAATTATTTAAAACAAATGACTTCAATGATCAAGGCTGGACCGAAATGCCATGCATACCAGGCTACCCTGAGCATCCCAGTCTGCCTTTAGGTCTCTCCAAGGGACCCCAGCATATCTTACCAGCAATTGAATGCTCCATTAAGCACTTGGCAAAGGACTGGATGGACATGTGTGACCCAGACATTTCCACAGAAGGTTAGCTTTCCAGATGGAGTCCTCATTTTCAGAATGTGTGTAGGATTAAGATGTAATCCACTATTTCAAAGAATACAACAATACACACAATACATGCTCTGATTTATTTTTCCCCTTCTTTAACTGTAGAGGATACATCAATAAACAGAATTGTTCTTCAACAAAAGGTATCTCTCTTCCAAATTAGCAAAGGGTAACCTCAGGTATTAATAGTAATGGAAAAAGTTAAGAGGATTAAGCATGCACATACAAAGGATTTGTGCACACACACACAAACTATCTGCCCTTATCATTTTCTTCAACCAAATGAAAAAAATCACTATAGTGTATGCAGGCTCAGATCTAACACCTGAGGGGTCCAGCCACCTTCTCTTCCTCCACTGCCATCCCGTATGTGGGGGGTTTTATATGCACTGGTGTATTCACCAGCATACACTGACAACCCAATCGCCTTTCTCAATGAAAAAGCCCTTGCAGGTGCTGGCAGTGGTTCAGGGCCCCTGAGCTGGGGAATTCTGAGATGCTGAGTACTCAGGATGTGGTCTAGAGGTGAGCATCTGGACTACATCCTTTTAGTTCCTCAGGTTCCTTACCCTGTGGGAAGGGATACAACCAAACTGGTATCTCTCTGAAGATGTATTTTTTTTCTTTCTCCACATATGATAATGCATGTGTCTTTCTGCAGTTTTCGTAAGTACTGCTCCAACTCTAAATATCTCAGTATGTTGAAAGCTGTTTCTCTTGGAGGATTCAAAGCATAACAATGTATTGCAGTGTGTGTAATACACTTGTAAGTGCATGAGCACGCTGGACTTCTGGGGGGGTGGGTGGAGAGTCTCTTCTATACGGAAGCATCTCAAGACATAAAGTGAATAAAATTGGTGTTTCAGTGAGAAACAACTGTACATTCCCTGGCACATTTATGAAATACAGAAACGTAACCTCATTGCTTTCCCTCCACTTGATCATCTCCTCTAGAAGCGCCATGAAAGCTCTGTGGCTGCAGGAGTCAGTCTGTCTTGGCACCTGGCCCAGTGCCAGGCATCTACTGAATGGTCAATAAGTGTTTATTGAATAAATACATTTAATTCACCCTTTTAATCGGCAGAACATCAGCGTCTCTGCTCCAAACAACTGGATTAATTTCAAAACCCACATAATAAAGTCAGTCTGTGTTCGCCATCCCACATCTCTTTCTGTGGCTGGAGATGTTTTTAATCTTGGGAAATGCATGGGGCCGGTGGTGTGCTTGCATGGTCCACATTAGGAGGACCCAGCTTCCTTCTCTGGGGCTGCTCAGTTATGCGCGTGCTCATCTTTTGACTTGAGGCAACAGACTGGGTCCAGGCAGCAGCCGCGGTGACGAGACGGCCGCTGGACAGGAGAGCTGAGGGTAAGGCGCCCAGTCCTCACCTGCTTCAGAACATCTTCACCACGCACCCAATGGCCCCGCAGCTTCGACCGGAAGCAGCCAGGAACCAAGGCCTCTCGGTTAGTGTACTTTGCTCCTGTCGTCTCTTGCTCTCTAAGTGTCCTGGCGCTCAGAAGTCTGCATGGCCAGAGGCAAGCACACCGTGGAAGCTATCAGGAGCTGATGAAAAG
>SJYC01140009.1:0-27450 GCA_006408675.1 Madoqua kirkii | reverse complement strand
AGGTTCAGTCCTTGGTTGGGGAACTAAAATCCCACAAGCCATGTGTTGTGGCCAAAACTCATCACAATAAACTCAAAAAATGGGCAAAACCACTCACTAACAGGCAGCTAGGCCATCAGCCCAGCATCCACCTCAGAAGGGTCTCCAGAGACCCAGACCCAATGACAGACATCAGAGAGACGAATCAGTAGGGGGCTGGGGGAGGGGAACAAATCAGCTTTATAAAAAAAGAAAAGGCCCACTGCTGTTCAGGGGATCCTAATTCCCCAACCACGGATTGAACCTGAACCCTCCACAGTGGAAGCTCAGAGACCCAACCATTGGACCACTGGAGTATTCAGCCAGCTGATGAAAGGCAGAGGCTTTTGGTTGCTTTTCCCAAAAAGGGGGGTGTTTAAGGCATTTCAACATTTTTAAATTGATGTTTGTAGCCTCTTAAACTAAATATACAAGATAAAAATACCTTTAGATTTATAAACTTAGTTAAAAGACCTGCAATGATGCTGTCCTCGTGTCATGCGTGTGAAAAGAAGGTAGAAAGCCACAGACAGGGCACCCCCCCAGGGCCCCCAGCACAACCTGGACCAGGGGCAATAAAGGGCAGCTGCCCAGGTGCCCCTGCTGCCCTGCCTCCCATCTGCTGGGGCCCCGGGTGCCCCCCACCAGCCAACCTCTCCCCTGGCTGGCACAGGAGCCTTAGCAACAGACATGCCACATTCTCTGTTCTCGTGGGGGACCCAACAGATGCATCCATGGGCAGCAGTCATTGCACCGCTTTTTTTAGGTGTAGCTCATACAGGCCTACCACACAAAGCAGGCTATGGCCAAGCAAGTCCCTCGTGACACACATGCGCAGTGCTACAAGTGAGCTCAGCTGCTACATAAACCGCATGAAGGCACAGCCACAGGGCTACAAACGAATCTCGGCTGTTACATAGGCATTATTTACAAAATGTGGGGCGAGAGAGCCTGAACAAGCCATCCTGGCTAATTTGCTCTCTCCCCACACCCTTCCGGGAGAAGGCAATGGCACCCGACTCCAGTACTCTTGCCTGGAGAAACCCATGGACGGAGGAGCCTGGAAGGCTGCAGTCCATGGGGTCCCTGAAGGTCGCACAGGACTGAATGACTTCACTTTCACTTTTCACTTTCACGCATTGGAGAAGGAAATGGCAACCCACTCCAGTGTTCTTGCCTGGAGAATCCCAGGGACGGGGGAGCCTGGTAGGCTGCTGTCTATGGGGTCGCACACAGTTGGATACGACTGAAACGACTTAGCAGCAGCAGCAGCAGCACCTTCAAGAATAGCAAGACAGGCAGCATCCGCACAAAGCCCTTAAAAAGCTGAGGTTGTCAGAAAAGGAGCCAGGAACATGGCCGAGGCACCTCCAAGTGCTGTGAAGACACAAGGGAAAATAGATGCAGAAACGGGAGGGCCGGGCTGGAATAGAATGAGAGCAGGAAGCCAGCGTTTGCTCAGAGCCTGGAAGGAAGTGAGAGCCGGCCTGGGTGATGACGGACAAGGGGCATAGATGTGGCCTCTGGCAAGTAGAGCCCGACTCTCCAAGGCATCGCCCTCTCTCTGAGATTTCAAGCACACCCGCCTTTTACCAGGTCCTCTGTGTGCAGAGCTGCGACTGCACAGGGACCACAGCTACTTCTGTGTAAGACACGCCTCTTTCCTAGCCCCGACCCCCACAGCCCTCTGGGTAGCGCCCAACTTTTGCCAGCCCTGTACCATCACTGTGCATGTTGGACACATGCAGAAAACGCGATGGCATTTCAGTGGCTGCGTGTGTTCAGTGAGTGGTAATGCTCTCCTTGTACAGGGAACGTGGAGAAATCCAACCGCAAACAGCACTGCTCTCCTCCCAGCCCCATATTTGTAGAATATTCTGGAAAAGGCTCAACTCATACAAAGAAGACCTAAAGTGACAATGCTCCCCTACCACCATCAAAGACCCTCAAAACAGTCACTTTGGTCAGAAGAGGAAAAGAATCCTGCTCAGTCATGCTAAGGGGTGAGGGGTTTGTCTGGGATCAAGAGAATTTCAAGTAGTCTCATTAAACAGTTTTGAGAAGGTCACATGGAAGAATGGTATCTCTGACCCAAGCATCCAAGCCTGGGTGTTTTCCTAAACAAAGCCCCTCTCTTCCTAGTAGTCCTCAGAGGAATTAGAAAAATACATGCTACACAGATTTCTTGAATTCCCCTGTGGGACAACGGTTAACTGTCTTTTTTGTCCCAAAGGAGAATAGTTGTTTGTGATATCAGATGACATGTGTTAGCATCTTCCCTGCCCTCCTGTGCTTGGCTGTGGGACTGTCGGCTTGTAAAACATTTCTATCCCACAGTGTCACAGTCAATCACTAGAAATTTAATTTTACTTTTACACTTGTCCAGCCCCTCGGGCAACACATTACTTAGTCATAACAGAAAACATCCATCACATCTATTTTCTCTCTAATCCAAGTGAAAATTCAAATAATATCATGAATCTAAAACTAGAAGAAACCATTGTAATTTCCTGGCCCTAAAATTGAATGCATTTTAAACCAAGTTTTAGACAAAGTTTCTTTTCTTTTTTCTTTTTTTTTTTTAGCTTTCTCAAAACTATCTAGATCTGGTTTTCTAATTATTTATCTGTAACTAAACTAGAATACAAAACTATGTTAATCCCAATCTCCCAATTTATTACTTCCCCCCATATTTCCCCTTTGGTGCCCATGAGTCTGATTTCGAGATGAGAGTGTGTTTCTGTTTTGTAAGTAAGTCCATTAGTATCACTTTTATTAGATTCCACATGTAGTGCTATTGTTACGATAGATACCAGCATCCGGCTCCTCCTTACTACAGAACATCTGAAGGTGCAGCGGTGGTGTCATCAGGGTCCTTTTCTGGATGTCCCAACCATTCTTGTCCCGGAAATCTGGTTTGTTCTGCACAGTGATTCTTCTGGAAGCACATTTCAGATGTGCATCAGCTCAGAAATGAGTCAATGAGTCCCCTCACCATCACTTAATAGAAAATAAAATCCCAGTGGGCCTCACACTCCACTGTAGCTTCCAGGCCAGCCCTGTGGAAGGCTGTGGCTTTCCCCAGTGTCTTGAACTTTTCCACCTTCATGCTTTGCTCACGCACTTCCTCAGCTTGGGGTGTCCTTTTCCCACTTCCATTCCCTAGGTTGACATCCCATCTATCCCAGATCTCAGGCTCCTCCCTACAGAAGCCTACTCTATACCCTACTGCCACCTCCAGTTAGCTAGATCAGAACTGCTAATCCAGCAAAATTTTGGCACACCTGACCTTTAGGTCAGAGAGTCATACTCAATCCAGGGCCACTGAGTTTTGGAGACATTCATCACACTCAGGAAGAGGCTCTGATTTTATGAGCGAGAGAAAAAGAGAGAACACACTTCTGCACTGATCCACAAGTGATGACTTGGGGACAGGTTCCATGACACACAACTCTCTGAGCAAAAGCTTTACAGATTTCCTACTGTGTGGAGGAAGGATGTGACCCCAGAGGGAGAGCACAGGGAATTTTGGCCATAAGGAAGTTGTTCTGTAACCTGATGGTAGCAGTGGCAACACAAACCTCTGAATATGGCAAATTCATAGAACAGAACCCCAGAAGCAACTTTCCTATATGATGGTCTTTTTTTTAAATTATAAGTGTTCTACTAGAAAAGTATAATTAATAATCAGTCATTATTTTACTGAAAACAGCCGTCAAGCAGGATCTAGTTAATGCCCTACTTTTGACAGGAGCCCTGCTCTTAGATGATGAACAGCACTGGCTTTGTGTTTGGAGGTGAGGGGAGGCAACTGAGGAAAGAGAATGTTCTGTGGAAACAAAACTGTACACTTTGCAAACTTTGGCCTTGGTGTAGGTAGCACCAAATTTAATTTTCAGTTTCCTTTCCCACATACCTTAAAAGAAGAATTTCATACAAATATCACATACCAATTGCTATGCATGGATTTTCTTCGCCTGACCTAGATCTTTATATTTATTTTCACTCATTATTTCTTATCTAATTAGCTTAGTTATTTCAACTAAACCTGGCTTCAGGGCATGCAGGCAATTTGTTTCAGAGCCACAAAACTCTGTGTGTTTTTATTGTTACTAGAGTTTTCCAAAGTCTGCCCTAATTTCATCATCTGTGACATAATTTATCAGGTTAACAATCCATTTCTATATTAGTAGCAATTTGATGACTACAATAAAATCTTAACATGTGAGTCATAAATTATCTGATATGCTATCTCTTCCATTGTTTCTTCACATTAATCTAATTTCCATCCTCATCTCATTTTGTAACAATCCTAATTGAAATCACCAGGGCTTAGTTAAAATTCAGGCTCAAGTGAGAAACGATTTAAATGAGTTCTTAATGGAACCCAGAGACCTGCCAATTTTAAAAGCTGCCTAATGCCTAGCCAGGTTATAAAAAGCTTCAGCAGTGAAAAAGGTGCAGCCCAGATTCTCAGCAGATCTGACTGAGGGCGATGGTAACCAGGCCAAGGTTTGAAGTTTGGGGGTTTTTTCCACAGAGAATGCAAAGACAAACAAAACATAAAACTCTCTGCTTATTAAAGTTTTAAAAAGCACGTGCACTCAGCCAGGTTATCTTCACTGTATGTTTTATGGTATGTCTCTGTTTTGCATAACAGCAACGGAGTATATAATCAACAACAAAAATGAACAAAAGTGGGATTTGAAAACTTCTTAGCAAAGTATTCACACTAATTTCCATGGACTCTACACACGAAGTCACTGGGTTATAGGAGGGTAAAATTGTAAGACTCAAAAAAAAATGTTTCTGTTAAGGACAAAATGGTTACCTCAGTTCTCTGCTTCAGTTAAAATTGCTTTAAGGGAGGGCAATTTGACCCAAGGAAAATTTAATAGTGGCTGGGCTAAAACTAAAAAATCAATATATATACATATATATAAAGGAGGGGAAGTTTTTTCTAATCACATACCTCTAGACTTTTCAGCTTTAAAAATACCTCACCATCTTCTCTAACTTGGGCTTGTTACTTTTCTCTCTCTGGGAAAAATTTTAATGGTAGAGTACCAGAACCCGCAGCCCCATGACAGGCTCTTCTACCAATTTCTCACTGAAGAAAATCCTAGATGCAAAGTCTGAGGAAACTCCTGCCCAGAAAAAAAGAAAGCCCTGGAAACCTGAAAACTCAGTTTCATGGGATCACATACAAATCATCATCACTTACAAACAAGAGAGAATTTCTTCAGTCAAGAAACTGTAGTGGTGCAAAGCTGAAACTCCAGTACTTTGGCCACCTCATGCGAAGAGTTGACTCATTGGAAAAGACTCTGATGCTAGGAGGGATTGGGGGCAGGAGGAGAAGGGGATGACAGAGGATGAGATGGCTGGATGGCATCACCAACTCGATGAACGTGAATCTGAGTGAACTCCGGGAGTTGGTGATGGACAGAGAGGCCTGGCGTGCTGCGATTCATGGGGTCGCAAAGAGTCAGACACGACTGAGAGACTAAATTGAACTGAACTGAAAGTAAAATAATACATCGTAACTGTAAACAGAGGTCCCACTTGGACCTCGTTTTTCTGGCGCTGCTACACTGGCTAGCTAGCAGATGCCTCTGTAAGAGTAGCTGGGATTTGGAAATCATCAGCTCAGTAAACTAGCCATGAAACACTGTCTCCGTGCAGCACCCGGGATAAAAATCAGGTTGGGTCTGCAGGGAATCAGGCAATGGAACAAAGAGACACTGCCTCACTCTGCTTCCCCTGCTGACTCCCTGCATGGGACTCACACTGGGGGCTGCCAAGATGACTTCTGCTGGCAAACACTATTTTCTTAGCCTGACAAGAGGGATTTCATTATTGCTGATCCATCGTAAGAAGGAGAAAGCCCACCTCAAACTGTCATTTCCAACAACGGCCGTGGATTTGTGTAGAGCCAGCCACATTCTCCTGGACTCACTTGTGAGCACTGGTAGAGAAAGGGCACACACTCTGGCCAGAGAACAGGGCTGTACAGAGATCAGACCCAGAGTCCTTCAGCACACACTCTCACCAGCTTTCTGAGAGCCGAATGTAAGACCACAGTAATGAGAACAGGTGTCGGGGACACAAGGAAGAAGGGGGATGAACACCAGTGAACAGACACTTAATATGAAGACTAACAATTATGTTCTCCCATTCTGAAGGGTGTCTTTTAATCTTGCTTATTGTTACCTTTGCTGTGCAAAAGCTTTTAAGTCTGGGTGGAGGTCAGGGAGAGAGGCTCAAGAGGGAGCTGATATATATATAATTAGGCTGATTTGCATTGTTGTGTGGCAGAAACCATCCCAAGATTTTAGATTAACTTTCCTCCAATTAAAAAATAAATTAATAAAAAATCATAAATGAAACATAACCTTTAAAAATTGTGAATCACTATGTTGTATAACTGAAACATATAATACTATACTTCAACAAAGATAAATAAACAATATAAAATAAGAAAATACCAAAGTATGCCTTTGGACAAAAACATGACAATAAAATAAATATATCAGAAATATATATATATATATAATACTAGTTCCATGAATGGTATGGTCAAAAATAAGTCAAGAATTAAAGTGCTATCTAGCAGTATCAAATAAAATACACACACTTTCTCAAAATGCCTTTCCCTCAACTAACAGCAGATAGGAAACTTTTGCAACTACTTAATTAATAAAGAGTCTAAACCTTAACTTTTTCAACTAAACTATTAGAGAAGTGAGTGTGTGAGCACTCTAAAGTTTGTTATTTCAAGCAAAAGACTCTTTGGCCACACCTTCTGTTGGAATTGCCTTTGCTCTCCACGTGGCTATCTCAGCACATTATTGGGGGCAGGGAGGGTGGAGCCGTCCCGCTCCAACCCTGTCAGTTTGGAATGAAAAGCCCTGGATGGCTGTGCACTTTGATCAGACAGAACAGGGCAGTGAGACAGCATCTGAGCCCCAGGCTAGCACTCATTGCCCTACTCCAGGCAGTGTAAGGTGAGTGACGGCTTAATCATCTGACAAAAGAGAGCTAACAGGAGGGAGAGGAAGTGCCCATCTTTCTGACTTGACTACCCTAAGAATGTCATCTTAGCCTCTCACAGTTTAGGGGTCTAGGACCCCAGACAGATCCATCTGTGTCCCTGCATCTTGGAGTAAAGGATATGAGGCAGTTGGCTGGCGCAATATGAGCTCTCGAAATAGACACTGGAAGTGTTTACTTTATAAGTCATGTCTTGTTAAGTTAAAATTGGGGGATGGCTGGGGAATCATGGTCCTGCAACCCAGCCACCTCGTTCCTTGTTTCTGAGAACAATGCATGTTCAGAGAGGAAGACCAGGTCAAGGTACTCATTACCCAGAGGCCTCCACTCCATGCCCCAGGATATTTCTTCTGTTCATGTCAAAGCTGATCCCCAGCCCAAATTGAAGGCTTTTCTTCATCTTATCACTGATAACAAGCAAAGCTTAGTTGAAGAAAATGTCCAAGGGAAATTAAGGGAAAACAAGAGTTTCCCTAGGTTGGTCTGACTCCCCACCTCAAGCCTCTCTAGGGCACGCTAAGCTTCCCAGGAAAGGAAAGTCCAAAATGAGCCAGTGCACAAGTCCAGACCTTGAACTCGTCTAATTACACTAAATCTCCACAGCCATGTCCTGTGGACCAAGAAATAGCCTTGACCTTGATGTATTCTGATCAGAACTCCTTCCCTTGGTTAGGTGCAGAGAAGAAAATGCCAACACAAAACCTAGTACTCCCACCAAACTCCCACCCTCCAGGCAGTGTAGACACAGTCCAGGTGAGACCAGCCCTAAACAGGAGCCTTCACAGCAGACACCCAGCATCACTCATCCCCAGATTCAGTCAGCAGAAATGATCCCTGTACCATTCTCAAATAGCCATCTCTCCAAACGTGTAATAAACCTATACCTAGCCTGGAACATTTAAACTTTGCTCTAGTTCCTTGAGTTGCAGGATATCCATTTGAAAGTGGGAAAGAAATACAGTCTAAACCACTGAGGACAAAAATAAGTTCCCAAAGCTCTCATTACTTCTCCTGGATTGCAATCCTTTACTTACATTCAAGCATCTTTTGTTAGCTTCAGAGCATCTTAGCCTGCCTCTCTCCCAATGGGGTTCAGGTTGTCTTAACACCATGATGAACTATAAACACTGAGCAATAACCCACAGGGTCAAACTGTGTCACTGTCCAGAAGAGCTTGTGGCCAGCTCCTGTCCTTCCATCGCCCATAAGACCACTTGTACTTCCTGAAAGCTTTTTCTATTCATGCTGAGATCCATTTGGTGGAAAGTTTTTAAGTAAAAACTTGGACAGAACCTCGTTAGGTCAGATGTCTCTTTTCTTGTCAGGAAGGAAAACCAACATGTAAATAGTTTCTTGTTGCCAAGTTTCTGTATGGAAAGTGATTTTTACCTTGAAAAGTTGCAAGTCTAGAGTAAAAGCCTTTATTGTCTAGGCTCTGAGTGTATGTTGTGTCTCTGGCTGCCATCTAAGAGAAAGACAACTTCATTGAAATGTGTTGTTACAAGTTAACCAGATTTTCCCTCTTGCAGACTCAGACAATTTTGACTATTTAGGTTTCATATCAATGGTAGATAGTCATTGAGTTGGGTATGTGATCATATCATATAAAGTAATCTAGGTAATTTTTGGAAGAGACAACTCCAGTCTATCAACATAAGTAAATGTCTGTTTCCCTCTTTAATGCGTTTCTGTGTTATTCCAACTCTTATTTATCAAAAGAATTATGTTGTAACAAGACTTTTTATCCTTGAGATATAGGTACATGAAACTCACCAAGATGATCTCCTTCCTCAGGACTAAGGCTGCTCTCTTCACCCCAATAGAGACTATTTTAACCCTCCTCAACTTTGTGAAGAGTTTCTCCCAGCTGCTCTTTGCTTAGTGGTAGAGCTGAGACTAGGACCTCAATTTGCTGGCTCTTGTGGTTTTATCCACAGTTTCTCTTGGTTTTAGAATTACATGTACACATTTTGTGTGCCTCTTTGGCTCCAGCTATGTTATTAAACTATTATTACCTAACAATACTCCCATTAATCACCATGACAGATGGAAACCAGCCCTGGTCATGTTTTCTGAACTCAACGTCAAAAAGTCCCAGTGCTAATGGAGATGACGCCAGCCATGAATTAGCTCTAAAAGCTTCTGTTTATCCCCCACCCCTTTTCCTATTACTCTTCACTGCAATGCTTTTTCTTGTCACAAGACTCCATGCTTCTATATGGAGCAACTCCTTATGGAATTCTGGGAAATGGTTTTCTGTTGACAGACACCATATAATGATGATAAACGATGGACAAGTCTGCAGTCTTAAAACTGTTATTCCCCTAGCAGCACACTTCCAAATACATAGAGTATTTCTCCAGACTTAAACAGTGGAAGGCCGCAAACCTGGAAAAAATTCTCCAGTCAACCTTCTTTCACAGACTGAGGAAAAGAAGTGATACTAAACAGAAAATGTAAATCACTTGTGAGGTAATATACCCCCAAATGATGCCTTAAAGTGTTGAGAGTACATAAACAATTTCCTTACAAAAGAGCTTTGTTCTGACCTAACTATAAATGGGGTGTGGGTTCTCCTTGCTTTCCCTGAATAAATTCTGCCTTGAAGTAAGAGTTCCATGTAACAGTGAATGTCTCTCTCTGAAAAGATGCAGTTTTTTAAGCTCAGTCATGCATTGGGGCATTTTAAAGTCATTTGATATCCTATCTTTTAAGAAGCTGTAAGATATATAGCTCCACGCAACTTACTAATAGGTTATTAACAGAAGGAAAACACATAATAAAGAAGCCAGTCCAGAAAAACATAGGACAGCTAATAGAACTTTCTCTGCATATCCCCACTGACAGATGCTAAAAACTGAATTTCAAAATACAGGTTTGTGTGGGTTTGCTGCATGATGTCATTCTACTCCACTGATCCCATTAAAGGATTAAAGAGAGAAAACAGCATAAAGAAAAACACTCCAAACATTGCTAGTGCTCTTGCTGTTAACATCACTATTGACATCTTGCTATTTATTTGATCACTCAAGTACCAAAGAAATAAAATTGCACTGTCCAATATGGTAACCACTAGCCACATGTGATGAGTTAAAATTTAAATTAAAATTAAGCAAAACCTAAAATTCAGTTTCTCAGAAGCCACATTTCAGGTGGGTAATAGGCACATGTAAATTTGTGGCTGCCATATTGTATAGGGCAAGCATTTTCTTCCTTGCAGACAGTTGGATTGGACAACAATGGCACAGAGTATTCACTTATCTGTCCCTAAGTAAACGTTTGTTGAATACGGTAGTAACCAAAATAGATTTTGTGCTCTCAAGGAAATAACATCCTACCAGGGAGAGGCAGGCAATGAGTGAGATCAGTTTATGCGGGCAGACAAAGCCTGGGCAGGGGCTGAAACCAGTGGCCACTGAAACCCTCTCTGAGGAGATGACATCTAAGCAGAGGCAAATCTTGTCATTTGCCTCTTTCAAATGACAAGCAAGAGGCAGCCAAAGAAATCTGAGGGCAGCATTCCAGTCCAGAGCAAGAGGAAAAGCTCAGGCCCTAAAGCAGTAACCACTGGGAATGTCTGTAGGGAAGGAGGAAGGCAGCGTGGACAGATGGCAGACCCGCAGCACACCCCAGGCTCGCTAGGGCCCTGTCAGTCACCAGCAAGAGCTCACATTGTATTCTTCAAGGACCAAACATAACACTCCCTAAAGCTCTCAACTGGAGGAAAAATTAAAAATAAAGCCACTGAGAAATAGCTCATTCTGTTGTTTCCCTTCCAAAAGCAGTTGCCATCAAGAGCATGGTCCTGATTTGCAGGCTGCTAAAAATAACCAAACTTTACTGCCTTTGGTCTGAAAATCATGCACAATTTTAGGAGCATCTCAAGACTCCCTCCAACACTTCTTAGAAACTATTAAGTATTGTTCATAAAGGGATGAGTAATGATAAAAATATATAGACTCATACATACAGACATACCTATTAAAACTCGCTGAAAGACAGTGAGTGAGTTAGAAGCAAGCTCCAAACCAACAGCCCAGGGCTTGAGATTGGAACAAAGAAGCAGCAGAATCACCCTGCCTGTTTACAAGAGAAAATATGCTCATTTGTTTGGATTCACAATAAACTAAAAGGACATTCATGTATTCCAGCAAGGTGGAGGAAAAAAAAAGTGAAATTCTTCTTTTACAGTTGAGAAACTAAGACCCAGAAAAGGAAAATTCAGTGCCACATGGCAAATGATTTTCTACTGTTATCAAAATGAATGAAACATCTTTAAAATAAGAAAAAAATAAACTGGCTTTATTCATGAACTGAGTGAAGACACTTACAAATTAGAAATCAAATTGGTTGTTCACAAACCCCAGGAAGAAGTATGAAGTCTGCAGAGTCTGTTAGCTCTTGGGACACAGAGGTTGCCCACAAGTTGCCCCAAGTGAGCAGGGAAATGTGAGAGACTAAAGCCAAAGAAAGGAGACCCCCCGATTTCACACGACATCTCAAGGGACAGATGTTCACTCTTGACAGTCAGAAAGTAATCCCTGTAAAATCTTCCTCCTACGATTTAAGAGAGACCCAGGGCATAGCTAACCATGGCTTTTGCCAAGATTGGGGGAAAAAAAAAACCACATAAAAATGAGTTTTTACCTTATTTCTCTCTTCTCTTTCTCTCATGGCTCAGTGACTCACACCATCAGCCCAGTGCCTTCTTCATTCTCCTTTTCCACAGAGAGATTCATTGGTGACATTACTAGCCAGTGTTTAGCACATTTATTATACTAGTTCTTTCTTTTCAAAGCTTTTATATAAAATTCTCAAGTTTGACATTACAGGCACCTAAAAAGTAAATAGAAATACTTTCTTGTTCTAATTAGCAGTTCATTTTGACCTGGAGATGCTATTGGAAAGCTGTTTTCCCTCTGTGAGAATCGGATGTGCCCCAAAACACACGGTTTTGATTGGGGAGTTTTCTGTTTGTAACCTGGCTAAAGCATGTGGAATCCACCTGCAATGCAGGAGACCTCTGTTTGATTCCTGGGTCAGAAAGTTCCCCTGGAGAAGGTATAGGTCACACACTCCAGTATTCTTGCCTGGGAAACCCCATGGACAGAGGAGCCTGGTGGGCTACAGTCCACGGGGTAGCAGAGAGTTGGACACGACTGAGTGACTAAGCACAGCACAGCTTCTGGAGAATGGACTGAAGGAGACAGAGAGGATACATAGTTCATAATTAAAGAAGTAAGACCTATAGGTCAACCCTTCCACCGGCTCAAGGGCCAGGTCTGGCTATGGAGGAAGGTGATTATGTTTCTTCACATCTAGTTTCCTCACTGAAATGAAGATAACATTGACCATTGGCTGTTTGTCAAAGTGGAGTTAATACTGAAACATGAATCAAAGTCCTTAGGTTTTCAAATAGACAAACATACCAATATGAGTTAATTCTTTCTTCTTAGTTATCTTTGAAGAACAGTCCATTTCTTCTAGACGTATGAGTGCTAATTATCTTCAGTCATGTCTGACACTCTGCGACCCCATGGATACTAGCCCACCAGGCCCCTCTGTCCATAGGATTTCCCAGGCAAGAATACGGAGTGGGTTGCCATTTCATCCTCCAAGGGATCTTCCCGACCCATGATTGAACCTAGATCTCATGTCTCCTGCGTTGGTAGGCAGATTCTTTACCAAGAGTGGCATGGGGACCCAAAACATAATTCAAGTGAATAATCATTCTAGATTATGGGTGAAAATATATGAAGTGTTCTTACCAACATCTCTAGGGAAGGATATAGGCTTCAGGGAAGCCTAGATTTCACTCAGGGCTGAGTCTTGCTGCAGAGGATTACAACCTGCAGTTGAGACCAGATCAAAGTGACTCTGCGGCTCAGCCCATGTTGTGTGTGTGTGTGTGTGCATGTGTGTGTGCGTGTGTGTGTATGTGTGATCTCAGACCTCAAATCCAAGTAGCTAGGTGCAGCAGACCCCAAAACAAAATGCAAGTAGTTTCTACCACAGACTCTGGACGAAAAATGGAATATCCCAACTGGATGTGTGAATGCTCAGTCATGTCCAATTCTTTGTGACACCATGGAAGCCCTGCCAATTGCCTCTGTCCGTGGGATTTCCCAGGCAAGAATACTGTGGTGTGTTGCCATTTCCTACTTCAGGGGATCTTCCCCACCCAAAGACTGAACCCACCTCTACTGAATTGGCAGGCAGATTTTTACCACTGAACCTGAGAAGCCCCATCCCTACTGGATATACAAACCTTTATCACCAAGTGCAGAGATCTCTGAAATGGTGGTGGGGCATATTACCTGTCCTGCTGTAGGTAAACTTTGTTCAGATCATTTGTTTTGTTTTGTTTTGTTTTGTTTTTAAAAAAAAAGGACCACAGAATGCCCTTTACAATCCCCACCCCATGATGAGCAGGCTGGAATACAAATCATATGTCTTCCAGCACTAAACATTTCACCACAATCATTTGGGTTGCAAGCTCTGAAATCCTAATGACTCGATGAGGAAATTAAATCTCTTCCATACCCAAGTTTAATATTTTCTGTGAAGGATGTGGTTTTACCCTTTGTCAGTCCCAAGTCTCACTGGAACACACTTTTCCAATTTGTTCAGAAGTTGTCAACAGGTTGCCCATAGTCGCCCTGTCCTTCCTGGGCTGCTATTCCTTGTGGTATTTTGCAACAACTCATAAATAACTTGCTTCACCACTATCTCTGCTCTAAAAAGTAAACTGCATTTTTCTTCTGTTTTGGAAAAAACGTAAGTTTTTCAGAATGACAGAGTCACCAGATCAAAGAGGTCTGAACATGTATACAGGCTTGGGGAAAGTCACTCCTCACTGAGTCACTGGGTCCTGAATGAACACTTGGGCAAGTGTACTTTTCCACAGATGCTGCACAACATGATTAGACCCATGCTCATGGGTTCAAGTCTTCTGTGTGTATGCATGCATGTATGTGTGCAGACAGAAAAGGAGATTATATTCAGCTAAATGCATGACCTTTAGAAGATAATAACACTTAATTCTTGACCTCTGAAACCCACCTACTTTATTGGTGGGAATGGAAATTGGTATGACCACTATGGAGAAAAGTATGGATGTTCCTTACCAAGCTAAAAATAGATCTACCATATGATCCAGCAACCCTACTCCTGGGCATATATCTGGAGAAAAACATAATTCAGAAAGCCACATGTCCCCCAGTGTTCACTGAAGCTCTATTTGCAATAGTCAAGACACGGAAACAACCTAAATATCCACTGATGGAGAACTGGATAAAGAAGATGTGGCACATATATACAATGGAATATTACTTGGCCATAAAAAAAGAATGAAATAAGGCCATTTGCAGCAACATGAATGGACCTAGAGATGATCTACTAAGTCATACAATGAAAGACAAAATACACACTATCACTCATATGTGGAATCTAAGTTTTTAAATGATGTAAATGAACTTATATACAAAACAGAACAGATTCACAGATTTTGAAAGCAAACTTGTAACTACCAAAGAGGAAAAGTGGGGGAAGGGATAAATCAGGATCTTGGGATTAACATACAGAAACTATTATATATAAGATAGATAATCAAAGAGGACCTACTATACAGCACAAGGAACTCTACTCAATATTCTATAATAATCTGTATGAGGAAAGAACCTGGAAAAGAATGAATATATGTATTTGTATAACCAAATCACTCTACTGCACACCTTTGTTGATGGAGAAGTTGCAGAGAGAAAGTCTATAGAGAAAGGGAAAGGTAGGCATCAAGTATTAATAATCAGTCCTTCCAACTTTTGTCATCTCTTCTCAAGTCAGCTACCTTGTTCATCAACGCTTGAAAGCCTCTAGAATCAAGAAGAAATAAAGATAGATGTTGAACTGGCTGATGCTAGGACTAGTTAAGACTAGAATCTCTTAAAAAGTGATAGTTTCCATGAGCTCCAATATGAGAACGACTTCTGGGCTCAAAAGTATTTCAAATCTTCAGTAGCTGAACTCCATTCCCTTCCTCATACAAACTCCCCATCACCCCTGACGTTGCCCGACTGAACCTTATACAAATTAGCCTCTGACGCTTCGTCTCTAGGCAACATGATTGCCCTCACTTGCTGATATGTCTTCTTAGCTTACTTTATACTCATTCTTCTTCTCAGAGAAAGTGCTTTGCTTCTCACCTCTGAATATGCTTAAATAAGTATCTATAGAGCACCTACTGTCATCAGTGATATTTCTAACATTTCTGCATTAGATGGTGCTATCAGAGACCTAAAAATAAATAAAGCATTTGAAGGAGCTGACAGTCTACTAGGAGCAGTAAACAAGGAGAGAATTATCATAGTGCAAGACAGAAAAAGTGCCAGCAGAGAATAACAAAACTACTTATTCCTAATTGGTTAATTTGGGCATTTCTTGGGTGGTGATTAGCCAAAACTTGACTGATTGAGAGGATTTCAACTGGAGAAGTAATGAAGAACATTCCAGACTGAGGAAGAAGCATCAGCCCTCAGCACACTAAGTGCCAGGAAATGGCCACAAGTACAGGAAGGGTGGTAAATTTATGGATAAACTTAAATTTATGGATAAACGTCAATCAGGAGATTTAGGGAAAGAAGATGGAAAGCCTCAGGTGCTGTGCTCAAGATATACAGGGCCACTGAATGTTTTTGAGACAGGTTCTCCTGCAATGATGGGGAAGAGAGCATGAAGAGGCCTCCCAGGGAACAGAAATGGACGGCTGACAGTACTCAGGGGGTGAGAGCTGATGAGGGCTAAACTAGGTCAGGAGCAGTGAATGGGACAGAAATGAGAAAGAAGCAATATGACCAAATAATCGGCGAGCTGTGAAACATAAAGCGTGGCCAGATAAAGAGTGCCTATGAAACTGAGCAGAATCCTGTGGGGCTCCTGGGCACAAAGCCTTTCTGTGTCCCCCATTTCTTGGTTACAAGAACTAGGCTTCATTCAGTCTCCATGCCTTTCCCTCAGTTCCAACAGGCAGGTTCAAACAGTTGCTAATTAGGGAAGGGGAAGGATGCAGAGACAAAGAAAAAGCAGTCAAGAATCAATAGCACAGCTTGGGGACAGGTCCTGGTTCCCACTCAAGGGACACACATAATAATATCTCTGAGCTGTTTTGTAGATGCTGAAATTCCCATCAGGTGAAAGAAGGAAGCTGCCCATAAGCACGTAGACTCCAGATGGGTTGGAACCAGAAGGTTGATAATGCTGACTCACACTTACCTCATCATCAGCCAATCAGAAGAAAGTCCACAAGCTGATCACACTTTCCTCTTTGAACCATTACTATAAAACTCCTCACTATACACTCCAGGTCTGGACACACAGCTTTGAGAGCATTAGCCCACTGCAGCACTCTTTGTATGGCAAATCAATAAAGCTATTCTTTTCTACTTCACCCAAAGCTCTGTCTCTGCAATTTAACTCAGTGTCAAGGTATAGAGGTGAGATTTGGGTTCACCGATAAGTAAGAATATTTTGGTGAATGAAGGCAAATTCTATTGTGCATATATTGAACTTGAGCTGAGGGTGTCCATTAAGAAAGGCCCAACAAGCAGCCAACATGTTGGAATTCATCTTCATGGAGACGGCATTTGAAGTTTGTTGGATGAAATCAGAGCTAAAGCAGCCTTGATTTGTCCACTGTTGTTGGATCACAAGTAACTAGCATAACTTCCAGTGTATATTAAGTATCCGTTAAATATTTAATAAATAAATATAATCTAGAGAGAAGAATTAAGCAGGAAATGAATATGGAGAATGGCCTATATTTACAGAGGAGATACTAGTGGAAAAGGAAGGGAAATTAGTAAGAAATACAAGGAGACCTCTTTTAGGATTTGAAACAGCTCAACTGAAATTTCATCATTCCACTAGCTTTATTCATAGTGATGTTTCCTAAGACCCACTTGACTTCACATTTGGAAAACTCAGCAATGGCCACAGGACTGAAAAATGTCAGTTTTCATTCCAATCCCAAAGAGAGACAATGCCAAAGAATGTTCAAACTACATCACAATTGCACTTACCTCACATGCTAGGAAAATAATGCTCAAAATTCTCCAAGCCAGACTTCAACAGTGCCAAAGCCTTTGACTGTGTAGATCACAACAATCTATGGAAAATTCTCAAAGAGACGGGAACACCAGACCACCTGACCTGCTTCCTGAGAAATCTGTATGCAGGTCAAGAAGCAACAGTTAGAACAGGACATAGAACAACAGACTGGTTCCAAATTGGGAAAGGCTGTATATTGTCACCCTGCTTATTTAACTTATATGCAGTGTACATCATGCGAAATGTCAGGCTAGATGAAGCACAACCTGAAATCAGGATTACCAGGAGAAATATCAATAACCTCAGATGTGCAGATGACATCATCCTTAAGGCAGAAAGCAAAGGAGAACTAAAAAGCTTCTTGATGAAAGTGAAAGTGAAGAGTGAAAAGGTTGGCTTAAAACTCAACATTCAGAAAACTAAGATCATGGCATCTTGTCCCATCATTTCATAGCAAATAGATGGGGAAACAAGGGAAACAGTGACAGACTCTACTTCGGAGGGCTCCAAAATCACTACAGATGGTTACTGCAGGCATGAAATTAAAAGACACTTGCTCCTTGGAGGGAAAGCTATGATCAACCTAGACAGTATATTAAAAAGCAGAGACATCACTTTGCCAACAAAGATCCGTATAGTCAAAGCTATGGGTTTTCCAGTAGTCATGTATGGATGTGAAAGTTGGACTATAAAGAAAGCTGAGCACTAAAGAATTGATGCTTTTGAACTGGTGTTGGAGAAGACTCTTGAGAGTCCCTGGGACTGTAAGGAGAGCCAACCAGTCTATCCTAAAGAAACTCAGTCCTGGGTGTTCATTGGAAGGACAGATGCTGAAGCTGAAACTCCAGTACTTTGGCCACCTGATGCGAAGAACTGACTCACTAGAAAAGATCCTGATGCTGGGAATGATTGAAGGCAGGAGAAGGGACCGACAGAGGATGAAATGGTTGGATGGCATCACCAACTTGATGTACATGAGTTTGAGCAAGCTCTGGGAGTCGGTGAAGGACAGGGAAGCCTGGAGTGCTGCAGTCCATGGGGTTGCAAAGAGGCAGGTATGACTGAGTGATTAAACTGACTGACAAGAAGACTTCAACATCTCAGGAGCTGGTGATAGGGCAGATTGTAAGAAGTAAATATATTCAATCTTTTTTCAACAAGTATTTATCAATAACCCCTCATGCCAGACACTATGCTGTGTGTTGAGGACATGGCACAAAACAAGGCAAACAAAAGTCCTACTCCTATAGACCTGTTTCTAGGGAACCATTAGCAGTGCCTGATGCCTATTTCTTCTGAAAATAAGTGGGATATGGATAAGCAAGCCATGCACTGGCAATTAAGAGTCTTCAGCTGTCAATCTTCAGTGACTTTTAAAGACCAGTTTAGTGGAGCTGTGGCAATAAAAATCAGATTTACAACTTACATGTCTGGGTTTTTTGCCACAAGCTCCTGAGGGCAGGGACCAACCTCATCTGTCCCTGAATTCATACAAGGTCTGACAAACCCTGGTTGGATGCAGTAGATATGATTCACGACAAGGAATTAGGAAGCAAGTGTTTGGTAATAAAGACAAAGCACAGAATAAACTCTTAAGTGAATTAATCCACTTAACATCTGTCTGTTAAATGAGTAGAAAGATGAACCATTATCATGCAATTTTTATTGGTCAGGGTTTGGTTTGATGAAAGATAGAATCTATCTGTATTAATCACGGTTTAACAGAGAAGCATGGCCACTATGAGTGATATGGAGAAAGGGATAGGAATGTAAGGAATAGACTTTGTGCAGTTGTGGAAGTCATGAAAGATCCATTGAGAGGCTACTGCTGCCGTATCCCTGGAGCAGGCCCAAAGCTGCCACAGGTCTGAAGACTAGCAGGCAAAGAAAAGATGGCTGCTGTTGCCACTTTTCAGTTGCTCAGTCATGTTCAGACTGTTTATGACCCCATGGACTACAACATGCCAGGATTCCCTGTCAGTTACCACCTCCTGGAGCTTGCTAAATCTCGTGTCTATTGAATCAGTGTTGCCATCCAACCATCTCATCTCCAGTGAGTCAGTGATAACATCCAACCATGTCATCTCTTTCTACTCCTGCCTTCAATCTTTCCAGCATCAGAGTCTTTTCCAATGAGTCGACTCTTCACATCAGGTGGCCAAAGTATTGAAGCTTCAGCATCAGTCCTTCCAATGAATATTCAGGGTTGACTTCCTTTAGGATTGACTGGCTGTGGTGTAGTGGCAAAAAAAAAACTGCAATATGGACTTGTCTGTCACCAACTCCAACCTCTTTAACATTGCTGTTTTAAAGAAGGAGTTGGTGCCCTTCATCATGAAGCTATGCAAACGCCTGACCTACAGACCCAGAGCCTGAAGGAGGACCTGATTGGAGCTGGGGGAATGTGGGTCCAAGGTGAGCCAGAGATCAGCCTCTGTGTGTGGGAGCAGCAGGTACCGCTTGCATCCACACCTATCTCATAGTGCTTCACTTTTGCCTTCCAAATCTCATGCATATTTCTTCTACGGTCAACTGTAGCCTCATCCTAACACCAAATCACAGAGGAAATGAATTCTGGGAAAATTAGTAAATTGGTATGACCGTTGGTATTACAACATGCAGTTGAGAACAGACCAAAGTGACTCTGCACCTCAGATGTGGACACAGGACATTTTGACGCAGGACAAAGCCACCACAGTCTTGCCCGCAAACATGTTTAACTATCCCTAACTTGTAAATGGCTTCCCAGGTGGCTCAGCAGCAAAAGAATCTGCCTACCAATGCAGGAGACAGTGGCTTGACCCCTGGGTTGGGAAGATTCCCTGGAGGAGGAAATGACAACCCACTCCAGTAATTCTGCCCTGAAAAATTCCAAGAACAGAGGAGCCTGGAGGGCTACAGTTCATAGGGTCACAAAGAATTGGACACGACTGAGCAACCTAAGCATGCATGCACACAACTTGCAAATACAAATAATTTCAAAAGCATGCCTCTACCTAACACCTAATATTATGCCACCCTTGTCCAATGTAAAACACTTAACTAACCCTCTCTCCCCAAAAGACACAAAGCCCTTTTGTCCATCTTTTGACGACACTCACACTTCTAGCTGAGTCACACTTTCCCTTTGATGTCCTATTACTTTACTGAGATATAAGGTTACACAGTAGGAAACTGGAAGGGAGCAAAGAATTTCTATACATATATATGTTTATACATAAATTTATATGCAGCAAAGTAAGGAAAAATACTCATAAGCCTTTTTACTGAACTAGTCTTGTGGTCTTAGCTGATATTTACAACTTCTTCTATCACCCCTTCCACATTCCCTTTGTCCTGAGCAGGCCCCTTATCTGTCCTAGTACTTTGCCCGGTGAGGTGACCCAACACTTCGTTTCTGCAGGGTCTGGCCTATTTTGTCTGAATTGAGTTGGCCTCTTGTCCACTGGCTTTTATCGTAGAATGTGAGAGTATAAGGAGGCTCCCCCAGGGGATCATCTGAATTCCAGATGTCTTCCTTGCCCCCATTGTTTAGTAGCAACCCTCAGCAATCAGCACCAATCCCCTGCCCCCCTCAGTACAGTAATCCTTACAGTAGTGCTTAACTGATTCACTGGCATGAGAAGCCCCAGGGACAAGGTGGCAAGTGCATCTGCCAGTTTAGTAGAACCTTTACTGCAGCCCCCAGTGGAAACCTTCTTCCTTTGGGAACTGAGTCTTCTTGCATTAATAGAACCCAAAGTCACAGAGATGGGAAGCAAAAATTTTGCCAGCAAACTTGCAGGGGTAGTAGTGAAAGGAGCCCCTTCCATTTCTTCTCCTTGATTTCCTGGTCCTGTTTATGGGAGAGAACACACCATCTATTAGGTGCTGAATCAGAGCATATGCATCACTTTGAGGACACTCCCTAGACCATACAGGATGTTTCCATCCAACTGGCACCACAAATGAATCTTCAAAAGGCCAGCTGCTTGGAAGTGTCGAGGATATTGAGAAGACCAGTAATCTGGGTGAGGGACCCTATTCCCAGGCTTCATTGCTATCAGATGAGTGATTTGGTCAGAAGTCATGCTGTGTGGGCAGTTGTGACGATGAATAAGGTCTGCTTAAAGTTCAGAGATCATGATTTTGGCAAAAGCAGAAAAGGCAAATTTGTATCCTAGAGTAAGTGCATACTTTCATAGGAACTAATGCCACCCCTTCTCTAACAGAAGTGGCCCGGTGTAATCAGTCTGCCCACAGTGCTAGTGAGCCCGGGGTGGCAGGGGGTGGGGTGGGGGGAGGATGCCACATTCAAGGCTGGTCTTTGCTCCTGGCAGGCTGGGGAATCAGCTGTGTTCCGGCCCCATCCCCTTGTTGCATTGGATCCACTTGCTAAGACCAAGCGTAACCTCCAGCCCTGGTGCTTCAGCCACCTTATCCATGGGCTCACTGACCAAGGACAGAGGTCCCTGGGGAAAGAAATGGGCTGGATTCTACAGAACCAATCACCTCACCCACCTGATTATTTAGCTCATCCTTACCAAGGCGCTCTCTGGTAAACATTCAAGTAGGACACAGATGTCCGTATGCTCTGCCTATTTGGAAAGGTCTAGTCACCCACAACTTCAGGTTTCCTTGTCATCATTAACCCATCATGCTCCTTTCAAATGCTTGAGAATCGAGGATAGCTGAGCCTTTAGGCCTACGAGTCAGGACATCTCTTCTTCCAGGTCAGATGTGCAAGCTCGACCAGCAGTCAGGGGTCAGTCCTTTAGGAGGCCCTCCCTTTGCATGGTCATCACAGGGCCCCCAGGAGGGGAGCTATAGTGCTGTAACCAGGCCCACTTGGGTGATGCTATGATAAGCTATGAAATGACTTGCCAGGTAAATGGGAAGTCCCAAAGGACAGATTCAAGTCTATGTTTCCAGAAATGGCTCCCAAAGCCATGACCCAAAACCAGGCCACTAAGGAAGCTGCTGCGCCTGCCATGAGCAAGATGCAGCATAGCCAGGAAGCCCCGGATGAAAGTGGAACCACTGCTGCAGCTGCAGGGAGCAGGAGCATGCCACGCCTGCCCAGTGCACTCCAGCAAAACGGGCCTCCTGCCCTCACCCTTCCACAGCCAGAAGGCTGGGTGCAAGACCTGCAGGCCTCTGCGCCAGCTGCCACAGAAGCAAACACCTCCGGGACTGTAGCTGCCCTGGAGAGAAACAAAAACGTGAGTCTCTCCTCATGTTTCATTTTATTTTCATTTTCCAAATCATGCAAGCACCTCTAATTGACTGAACCTAAATTACATCCAAAAAACACCCGGCTTCAAGATATTCAGACAAACGTAGCTTTCAGTCTCCCAGCTCTACAGATCAGTGAGGACCTCAGGCAGAGGCTGCAAGAAATGCTAAGACAGCCAGTGCTGTTAGCCACCATCCAGGGACATGGTTTCAGAGTACAGTTTGCTCACTTTAGGGGGAGTGTGAATACGTTCAGAGGAAAACAAAAGGGACACACAAAGGAGAGGATAACTGACCCAGCAAAATCATAAAAAGGAAAGAGAGGCGAGAGCCACACTAGGTTGAAGGTTAAGCCTTATAAAGAAGGAAGGGCACTTGCATCTCCAGAATAACAGGGAAGGGTGCACACCAAGGGGGATCCTGTCAGATGACCTCGGAATCTTCGGTGACGTAGGAGCTAAAGTCATCTGCCATCAGTCAGTGGTAAGGCTGGAAGGGTTTGAGTGGAGTTGGAACATTTAGAAATGTGAGAATTTAATTGACAGTTGATTACAGATACATGAGAGAAGATATGTGCATTCCTGTATGTGGATTCAAGTATTTAATAAAAGCCAAACTATTGGGATTTTTGCCAGTCCACCATTTGAACTGATAAGGCTTAATGGATGCCGACATCAAAAATGGCCATATTCCAACATTTTTGCACTCCTCAATCCTCTCAACATCTTTCTTCTCCCCCAGGTATAGGTACATTTTAACAGGAAACAAGAAGCCTTCCATTTAAGCTCTAAAGCTTGAAAAGTTAAACTTCAGTCATCAAGGCCATCACTTGATGGCCTCAATTTTGAAGGCACTCTACTTTCTTGGGGTCAATCCGCCTTAGAGTGGGAAATTTTAGATAAATAATGCCCATAAAATGTCAACTGAGACAGCAAATTGCAAGAATAACATTTTTCAATTCAATGATCCATGATTATAAAAAGGATATTATTTTCATAATCATGGAAAGTATATACATAAACATGTATAAGATAAGACTTTGCCTTTGGCAAAACTGGCTCACCTTATAGATTAAAATAAAATTTAATTCCTATCGATATTACAACAAAGATATCCTCAAGATGGACAAAGACCTAAAGGAAAGTTCCAGAAACTTGATAGAACAAAAAATAAAATATCTTTGTAAACTAAAAGTGAGGAAGAAGTATTAAAGAAAATCTTAAGGCACAAACCAAAGCAGTAATAATAGTAGTAATATTAACAATTCACTTGTATCAAAAATTTTAAAGTATACCATTGATAAAGTTAACAGATGATGAATTAAAGGGAAAACATGTGCGTCTAAAACCAATTAGGAGCTAATAGAATACACGGTTGTTGTTGTTGCTGTTGTCATTGCTTAGTTGCTAAGTCATGTCAGACTCTTTGCAACTCCATGAACTGTAGCCCACCAGGCCCCTCTAGAATATACTGCAAACCCCTAAAGACCAACCGTAACAAACCAAGGAAGAACACGAATAGGAAAAAATGGAAAAGGCTACGAATAAACAATTTCTATAAGAAGAAAGACAACAAACTACAGGCTTTTAAAGACATGTGCAAACTCAGTCATTAGGGAAATGCAAATTAAAACAGCAAAGAGCATTCACTTCACGCTCATTAGACTGACAACATTTGAAAGCTGCACAACAGGAGACTGCAGAGAATCTGAGGATGAACAAAGCACCCTTTTATGAACCCTCAGTGGAAACAGCTCTTCTGGAGAGCGACCTGACAGTATTCAGTGTGTTAAGCCACTGAGGTTTGTAAATAAATCACGATTTTGTCTCTCCTGACTAAACACGTAGATTGATACAATATGGGGCACTGGTGCTTAAAACAAATAAATATGTGACACTGATGGTCAGGGAGCAGGCACTGAGAAGATCGTTAGAGAGGCTAAAAAGATGGTGATGCTTATTATATTTGGTTAACTGCTGCTTGCAGTGACCTGGGACATAGACCCCACGTACCTAATGAACTTGTTTGTAGCTCTAAGGGAAGGGCTGGGAAACAGAACTTTAGTAATGCCCGTTGGCTGTTATTAACTGCTTGGCAAGGGACTAAAAATAAAGAGATGGCCTAGATTACAAATAGATGCTCCAGATATTCAGGCAGTGTTACAAAGTTGGAAAGACCTACAGTTGGCCTGATGCCGAATCTTAAAGAGATGGAGAAGGCTTTTGAGGAATAAGGACCCTAAGTGATACAGAACAGAGATCAATCTAAGAGTCTGGTGCTTTATTTTTTCTTTTTTTAACTAGAGTATAATTGTTGTGATAGTTTCTGCTGTACACTAGTGTGAATCAGTTTATATATACATACATGCATGTGTGTATGTGTGTGTGTGTGTGTGTGTGTGCATGTGCATGCATGCCTGCATGCTAAGTCACCTCAGTCATGTCTGACTCTCTGCAACCCAACAGACTGTAGCCTGACAGGCTCCTCTGTCCATGACGATTCACCAGACAAGAATACCAAACTGGGTTGCCAGACAAGAATACCAAACTGGGTTGCCATGCCCTCCTCCAGGGAATCTTCCCAACCCAAGGATCGAGTCCTAGTCTGATGTCTCCCATGTTGACAGGCATGTTCTTTACGTACGTGTGTGTGTGTGTGCTAAGTTGCTTATATATATATTACCTCCTTCTTGAGCCTACCTCCCACCCATTCCTCCATCCTAAGCACAGTTAACCAAATATAATAAGCATCACCATCTTTTCAGCCTCTAGAAGCCTCTTAATGAAAGTGAAAGAGGGCAGTGAAAAAGTTGGCTTAAAGCTCAACATTCAGAAAACGAAGATCATGGCATCCGGTCCCATCACTTCATGGCAAATAGCTAGGGAAACAGTGGAAATGGTGTCAGACTTTATTTTGGGGGGCTCTGAAATCACTGCAGATGGTGACTGCAGCCGTGAAATTAAAAGACGCTTACTCCTTGGGAGAAAAGTTATGACCAACCTAGATAGCATATTCAAAAGCAGAGATCTTACTTTGCCGACGAAGGTCCATCTAGTCAAGGCTATGGTTTTCCCTGTGGTCATGTATGGATGTGAGAGTTGGACTGTGAAGAAGGCTGAGTGCCGAAGAGTTGATGCTTTTGAACTGTGGTGTTGGAGAAGACTCTTGAGAGTCTCTTGGACTGCAAGGAGATGCAACCAGTCCATTCTGAAGGAGATCAGCCCTGGGATTTCTTTGGAAGGAATGATGCTAAAGCTGAAACTCCAGTACTTTGGCCACCTCATGCGAAGAGTTGACTCATTGGAAAAGACTCTGATGCTGGGAGGGGTTGGGGGCAGGAGGAGAAGGGGACAACAGAGGATGAGATGGCTGGATGGCATCACGGACTCGAAGGACGTAAGTCTGAGTGAACTCCGAGAGATGGTGATGAACAGGGAGGCCTGACATGCTGCAACTCATGGAGTCGCAAAGAGTCAGACACAACTGAGCGACTGAACTGAACTGAACTGAAGTGAACAATCTTCTCAGTGCTGCTCCCTGACCATCAGTGTCACATATTTGTTTATTTGTTTTAAGCACCAGATCAGCACAGAGCACCAAGCTGAGCTCCCTGTGCTATCCAGCAGCTTCCTGCTAACTATCTATTTGTCCCTATTCTTGCCCTGCAAATAGGTTCATCAGTACCATTTTTTGAGATTCCATACATATGTGTTAACATACAATGCTTGTTTTTCTCTTTCTGACTTACTTCACTCTGTATGACAAACTATAGGTTCATCCACATCACGACTGACAATTTCATTCCTTTTTATGGCTGAGTATATTCCATTGTACATATGTACCATGACTTCATCCATCCATTTGTTCATGGACATCTAGGTTGCTTCCCTGTCCTGGCTATTGTAAATAGGGCTGCAATGAACATTAGGATACATGTCACTCTTTCAATTATGGCCTTTTCAGGGTATATACCTAAACTGGATTTCCTGGGTCATATTGTGGTTTTATTCCTAGTTTATTAAGAAATCTCCATACTGTTCTCCATAGTAGCTGTATCAATTTCCATTCCCACCGACAGTGTAAGAGGGTTCCCTTTCCTTGTGAAACTCTATAAAATCTTCCAGTAGAAAAAGAAAGAAAGAAAAGAAGTAAACTCAGGGTAAAGTTCAGTGCATTAAGGACATGACCTTCCATATCTGTTTCCCAGTTGGCCTGGAGGTACCCCTTTAGGCTGAAAGAGGTGAGATACAGTGAGAAGCAAAGCCATCAAGTACATTTGGAAACTGCCTCACAAAGAACGTAGGCATGGCTACTCACTCGCAGAACTAACTAGAAGTAAACAGAAGTTTATGCAGTGTTTAAGATATCTGCATTACCAAAGAAGAACCGACAAGGACTTTGAATGTTTGAAGCTAAAAACATCCTTCCTTGCACAGGACAAAGCTTAAGAAAGCTCTTTAGCCCCAAGGAGAGCATTTTTCCCAAATCCTATTTCTTATATTGTCAAGAGGGAAATAGAAAAGAAAGAGCATCCCAAAGGGCAGGCCTGGAATCAGAGTTCCCAGACCCTGCACTTCTGACCTGGCTACAGTTTAGACCCTGCCGTTGCCCACACCAGCCCCTCCCAGGCCTGCCTGAAATGCCAACCTCCACACCCATTTTCTAAATCTCATCCTTCTCCAAGACCCAGCTCAGTCACCACATCCACTATGAAGCCCTTTGGTCTCAGGGCTTGTCAACAACAAATTGACACTTGCCTGTAAACTACAAGATGGCCCTTGCCAATTACTAAGCTAACGTGTTCATCGATTCTAAAACAGAGCATCAGCTCTCTATTTCACCTAATATAATTAGGGAGATGATTAAAGTGTCTTCTATTATATAGATTATCAATAATCATCAGTGGGCACTTTGCCACACCCCCAACTCTATGACAGGGTGTGTGCTTCCTGGCACACTCTTTGAGGCTACTGCATCCCCTGCAGTCTCTATTAGCATATAGAAAACAGAAAGTCAATACTATGCTTCAGGTACATTATGAGTCAAACAGCCTCTGTCCCACCA
>SJYC01140008.1:0-23521 GCA_006408675.1 Madoqua kirkii | reverse complement strand
CTGCCTTGAGAACACCTCGGCTGTATTTTAATGGCTAGTTTAGTATCAGTCTTTTCCTACTTAAACTGGGAACCCCTGAAGGGGAAAGTCTAGGCTTGGCCAAAAGTTTGTTCAGGTTTCCCATTATATTGCATGGAAAAATTCCAACCAAGTTTTTAAACAACCCAATATTTACTATAATGCCTGGAACCTAGTAACTACTTCTTGAATTTAAAATACTTTTTTACAAAAATAAAAGAAAATGCCAAAAGACCTCACTCTAAGGTTAAAAAATATATTCTTAAGTCATGAATTCATAATAAAGCATATTTATTATGGTTCAAGTCAAAATCTGAGTGTAAAGTGGGGAGAGGATAGATATAGACCTTTAAAATGTATATAACCCCCTTTTTTTTTTAATTGCCCAAGACAACTCACCTTAAGGGTCCTTAGCATCCTGGACAGTTGCTGAGATTTGTCTGATACACTACAATATGCCCAGTGCGGACTGGAATGTTTCCTAGGCCCATGGTACATCCAAGATAAATAGTCATCAAATGAATGCACAAATAAAATAATTGTCACAAAGTACTCAGTTACCATTTCTACAGTGCTCTCTAAAACTCTCGCTAGAAAGCTGCAGAGTCCAACCCCTCACAATCATATATCACCTGGAGTGCTGGTCAAAATGCAGATCCCTAAGCCCACCTCAGGGTTCTCCAAAAAAATAGAACCAATTAAATATGTTTGTGTGTGTGTGTGTGTGTGTGTGTGTGTGCACGTGCACACGCGTGTGTATGTATGAGAGAGAGAGAAGTCACTTCAGTCGTGTCCGATTCTTTTCGATCCCATGGACTGTAGCCTCTGTCCATGGAATTCTCCAGGCAAGAATACTGAAGTGGGTTGCCATGCCCTCCTCCAGGGAATCTTCCCAACTCTGGGATCAAACCCTTGTCTCTAGCATCTAGAGCCTGCATTGGAAGGCAGGCTCTTTAGCACCACCTGGGAAGCCCATATATATGTATACATACAGAGTGAGGGGGTGGGGAGAGGAAGCTACTTATTTAAAGGAGGTGGCTGGCATGGTTATGGTGGCTTGCAAGTCCAGAAACCATATGGCAAACCCAGAAGACAGGAAATTCACGTGATAGCTAAATCCACAGAGCAGGTCCGCAGATTGGAAACTCAGGCAGGCTTTCTCTGTTGCAGTCATGAGGCCAAATTCTCTCTCTTTCAGAAACGTGTTCTTATGACCTTCAACTTCTTGGATGAGATCTATCTATTAGGTAGGTAGAACAGGGAAAAGGAGTCCAAAATGGCGGTGGCTACAAGACAAGGAAGGGAAAAGCCCGTGAAAATGAAACAAAAGAAGGTCCGAGGACCGGAGTGAGGACCTCAGGCAAAACAAACAACACTCCTGGCTGGCCCAGTTTACATAGGACAGGCCCAGGGAGAGATAAACAAATAAACAGAGGAGCCAAAGCCAGCTCTCTCACTCTCTCCCGTGCGCTGGGGCGCTCTTCTCCTCCTGTCTTTAGATCAACGACGTGCCCTCACGCCCTGAAGATGGATTTTCCTGCTATCTTCTAAATAAAATAGAGCTGTAACACTGATTTGTCTAAGAGCTATAACATGGTCCATTCGAGACCTGAGAGCTATAACACGGTCTATCCAAGACCCGAGAGCTGTGACACGCCGAGGGGGCTCGAATGTCCATCACTCCAAATCTTGTTGTGATGAGACCAAGAATCTAGGAACATACACTCGTGTGACACATCTGCGTTATGGAGGGTTATCTCCTTTACTCCAAGTCTATTGATGTGAACGAGAATCACACCTTAAAAACACCTTCACATCCAACATTTCAGTTGACCAGACAATTGACCACTATACCCTTGCCAAGCTGATGCATAAAATTAATGATCATACTCACCTTGAAAAGTTTGTCTAAAGTGCAAGCTTATCTGGAGGTGGGGCTCAGGGATACGTATTTTTAACAAGCACCCCTGGTGATTCTAATTCAAGTGTTCTATGGAACCACAGCCAGAGAAAGAAAGCAGTTTACATGCTTCCTGGGAAAGCTTTTGGAGTGCATGATATTACTCACATTCTGGAATTTCAAAGCAGTAGTATAGTGTTAATATCACTAACATAGCTAACACAGCTATTACTACAAATGTCACAGAAAGATAGACACGGTTGGTATCAGGGTTCACTCAGAAAAGCAAACATCCAGAGAGAGAGAATTTAATGCAGGGAATTGTTTAAACTCTAAAGGACTGAAAAAGCAAAGGGAGCCCTGAGGTAACCCAGATATAATTACTGGAGGAGAGAGCAGCCTTCCTCTTGTAGTCTGGAGGAACAAAAGGAAGCAGCTGGAAATATTAGAGATTGGGAGCCTGGAATAGCAACCCTGCAGAGTGAGGACCCTGACCCCTGAGCAATTAGGCTACTTGACAGGCACTGCCGTTTTGGAGCTCGGAGGAAGGACCTCATGGATTTAGAACCAGGTTTCTGAAGGAAAGGACATTAGCTGTCTGGAACTATATCCCTGGGGGAGTGCAGTGAGTGTGATTCTGAGAGTGGGGAAGGACTGGCCCCAGCTGCCACTGCCAGATGAACAACAACTTCTGGGGCAACACTGTCAGGACAAGAAGTTAACCAAAAGGAGCAAATCCTTCTTGCTCCTCCATCCTTGCACTCTCTCTCTCCCTATCAGCAGAGCCTAGCGGTGAGCTGGCTGGCACAGCAGACAGGTACCCCGCTAAACCCCAGCCTCTGTGCCCTGGAGCACAGCACAGAGAGGTGAGCTTTGAAGCTGACCGTCAATAGCCTGATAATCCAGGTACTGATGTTACCACATAAAAACAAAACCAGATGAAACAACAGCATCCAAAGGGAAACAGACAAACTGGGCTAGATGTATTAAAGAACCTCTCCGGCTTGGACCAGCACATCTCCTGTTTTTACAAACTAACACCAGGACCTTCAGTTCAGTAGTCCAAAAGCATATATCAACGTCAGCCGTTTATAAACCAAAAGACTGGGTGAATTTAAGTAGATTTAAACACAATATGGTCCAGATGTAACGTCTATAAACAGTAAAGCTTACAGATATTCTAGCACAGTGCTTCTTAAAGGTCAGTCCCTGGAGCAGCAACACCAGCTTCACCTGGGAATTTATCAAAAATCTGAATTCTTGCCCCCAGTCCCAGACCCAGTAAATATGAAACTCTGGAGATGAGACCCAGCAATCCGTGTTTGAACGAGCCCTCCAGGTGATTCCAAGCTACAGTTTGTGACCCGCTGTTCCAGCCTGACTCATCAGATTTCTGAACTGGAGCGTCTCTGCTTACCACTCCCTGATACACCTTCTCTAGCTCTCATCTGCCACCAGTCATTCTTCCTGGCACAAATGATCGATTACTAGCAGAGCATAAATTATAGAAGCTCTCTGTTTCTTCTGTCGCACTCAAATATCTTGCCTGTTTGTATCTATAATATTTTTAGATTTGCCCTGTAGTGTAAGGGCCCAACTTTAAAATGGAAAAAAAAAAAAGTACTATTTTCAATTTAGTTTTAGTAATAAACTAAGTAATGAAGCTTTTCCTGGTTCCCGGAGCAATCCAACCTTTCAGAAACCTTTAAAATAAACAAAGAAAATTCAGTTAATAGGCACAGACATAAGCAAATCAACTTCCTAAAATTAGAGTCCTGGAGAGGTCACAGCAAATAACCAGACTGGGAAAAATTAAACGCATTACTGTGCTTCTTTTCTCCAACTATTCATGTTTGTTTGCATATTACTGTTTTCCTCCATAGTTATGCAGGAAAAGATAGATTTGACACATGAAAATGAGAGAATTAAGTTTTCTAAAACAGAGGTTGCACACTTGGTGCCCAGGGGCCAGGTTAAGCCGACAGACATGCCGTATTTGACCCGTATGCTGTTTGTTTGCATAAAATTTGCCAACCTCTTTCATTTCACTTATTTATTGGTTTTATTTTTGGCGGCGCTGGGTTTCCCTTGCTGTGCAGGGTTTTCTCTGGTTGCAGTCAGCACAGGCTACTCTCTAGTTGCTTCCCTGGTGGCTCAGAAGGTAAAGAATCTGCCTGCAATGACGGAGACCTGGGGTTGACCCCTGGGTGGGGAAGATCCCCTGGAGAAGGGCATGGTAACCCACTCCAGCCTTCTTGCCTGGAGAATCCCATGCACAGAGGAGCCTGGCAGGCCGCAGTCCATGGGGTCACAAAGAGCAGCCATGACTTTTGACTCTCTAGTTGCCGTACCTGGGCTGCTCACTGGCGGCTTCAGAGCGTGGGCTCAAGGGCACCGTGGCTTCATCAGCTGTAGTTCCTGGGCTCTAGAGCACAAGTTTAACAGCTGTGGCATACAACTGTAGCTTAGTTGCTACATGTCATGTGGAATCTTCCCAGATCAGGGATCGAACCAGTGTCTACTGCATTGGCAGGCAGATTCTTTATCAGTGTGCCATCAGGGAAGCTCTTCCCAATCTTTTAAGATTGAGAGATTTTATATAAAAGTGCAGAATTTCGGCCTCTCTTGATCTAGGTCCACTGGACCTGCATTCCTCCATCCTAGCATAGCAGTTGGGGCTCTGCGGCAGCTGTTATCCTGGAAGGGCAGACAGGCTCTCCACAGTCCCCACCTACCTACCTCACTCCACTCACACCAGCCTTTCTGATTTCTACCTTATATCCTACTCGAAGTGTTTCTAGATTGGGAGCATGGTATATCTTCTGTCCCTTTAAACCCAAAAAAGTTTCACTTTATAGACCAGGTCCACTGAAATCGCTTTTTTGGAGTGACATCCACCATTTGTGGTCGGGAAGATCTACTGGAGAAGGAAATGGCAACCCACTCCAGTATTCTTGCCTGGAGAACTCCACGGACAGAGGAGCCTGGTGGCTACAGTCCAATCGCTCATGAAGAGGCAGACACAGCTGAGCGATTTGCACTTCACATCCATCGTTTGTGGAAGGCCAGCCCGCTCACTGGGGCCCTCAGCTCTCATCACCTCCTCTGCCCCACCTGAGTGCCTCCCTCTCACCCCTCCTGGCCCTTTCCCCTTTCTTTTACTATTGGAACATGGCACAGATTTTTCAAAAAGCCCTGAAATTAAAACATAAAACACCTCCTGGGGCCAAGACTAACTTGAAGGCACCATCCAGCCTATTCCACACCCACCCTTTCTCTTTCCCGCCTGATTCCTTGTTCCCTGGTTAGTCCCCAGTTCAGTTCAGTTCAGTTCAGTCGCTCGGTCGTGTCTGACTCTTTGTGACCCCATGAATCACAGCACATCAGGCCTCCCTGTTCATTACATCTTTCGGAGTTCACTCAGACTCACGTCCATCGAGTCTGTGATGCCATCCAGCCATCTCATCCTCAGTCGTCCCCTTCTCCTCCTGCCCCCAATCCCTCTCAGCATCAGTCTTTTCCAATTAGTCAACTTTTCGCATGAGGTGGCCAAAGTACTGAAGTTTCAGCTTCAGCATCATTCCTTCCAAAGAAATTCCAGGGCTGATCTCCTTCAGAATGGACTGGTTGGATCTCCTTACAGTCCAAGGGACTCTCAAGAGACTTCTCCAACACCACAGTTCAAAAGCATCAATTCTTCCATGCTCAGCCTTCTTCACAGTCTTACTCTCACATCCATACATGACCACAGGAAAAACCATAGCCTTGACTAGATGGACTGGTTAGTCCCCAGTCTGCTGCAATCCAGCTCCTACTCCCCAACAGACTGTAATGTGTCTGGCTGATGTCACTCATGGCCTCCCAGCTGCCAAATCCAGCAAAGTCTCACTCTGCATCCTGCCTCCACCCCTCTTTGAGGTCCTTTCTGAATCTTCTTCGGTCTTCAAGCATCAGCTCAGCCTCCTTGGAGCTTCCCCAGGGGCCTCAACCCAGCTGAGCACCTCTCTGAGCCGGGTCTCTTCTGACATCCCGTTTCGTCTCGTCATCCCACTCAAGACATTGTACCACAACTCTCGCTTATGAATCTGTCTTTCCCATGGCCAGTTAAAGTCTCTGCCTCATTCACCTTTGTCTGTACAGTGACTGCATACAGGAAGTAGTTAACAAACACCTATTAATAAAGAAATGAATGGATGAATGATTGAACAAACCAAGAATTAAAATAGCTGTTCAGTTTGTTAGGAGTAGGAAGGTCTGAAATTCCTCCAAGAGAAGCATTTTGCTCCCAAACTTGGCTTTATCTGGGAGGCCACCCTACCTAAAGCAAATTAAATCAAATGTAGGGGAAAAAAAAAAGTATATGCTTATCCCCCTTCCCTGCTGTACATTTCAGAGTTTGGCACAGTCATGTCCTTCAGTATTTACCAGGGATCTTAAGAAGGTACCACTCCCAAGTGTTTTACACCTGCCAGTGCACAATGATAGAAGTCTACTCACAAAGACCCTGTGTTGAAAGAGAGAAGAAGACTACCGGAACCATGGCATCTAGAGATTTGGAGTAATAGAAATCATATAAAGGGATAACAAGAATGAAATAAATATGCCTCAAAGTCCTTTGGTAGCTCAGACAGTAAAGCATCTGTCTACAATGCGGGAGACCCGAGTTCAATCCCTGGGTTGGGAAGATCCTTTGGAGAAGGAAATGGCAATCCACTCCGGTACTATTGCCTGGAAAATCCCATGGACAGAGGAGCCTGGTAGGCTACAGTCCCTGGGGTCGCAAAGAGTTGGATACCACTGAGCGACCTCACATTCATTCATTCGTTCATTCAAAATCCTTTAGTAAATCACTTGTTGACATCATCACACAGAAGCAGCTGCACTTAGTAATAAGACTAGAGAGTCACTCCCCCCATTGCTCCTTCCTTCCTGAGTTCTGCGGTCACCAGCTCCACTCCGGGTGGCAGAGAGGTGGAGTGGACAATAAGTTATGCAGTTTGAGGTCTTGGCATGGGCAGTCTACCTGTGTTGGCAAAAAGGAGGGATGGTAGTGCTGGGAGGTCAGTCTGCGGGAGCAGAAAAAGAAGTCAGTTTATTGTGGCCATCTCACCCTGGACAAGCTGCCCTCCCATGTGGCCCTTCACACAGTGCAGCAGACTTTTTGTAGCCCATGTTTATGACAGATAGATAGCTAGATGATAGATAGATATGGACATAGATATGGATACAGATACGCATATACCTGGCACTTCCCCAGTGGCTTAGTGGTAAAGAATCTGCCTGCAGTGCAGGAGCTGCAGGAGACATGTTTTGATCCCTAGGTCAGAAAGATCCCCTAGAGGAGGGCATGGCAACCCACTCCAGTCTCCTTGCCTGGAGAATCGTATGGACAGAGAAGCCTGGCAGGCTACAGTCCATAGAGTCACAGAGTCGGACGTGACGGAGGCAACTTCGCACACAAGCACACACATACTCTCAACTCTGATTCAAAGAACGGTGTCTGGAAATCTGCGCTATCACCCACTTCCTTATGTAGCTCCTGGCCTCCAGGTCGACGTGGCAGAATTTCAACCTCTAGCAACAGCTGAAGGGCCTTGGTGCTGGGACTGGATGCCCACCCTAAAATGTCCAAGCATTAAGCAACTAGAACCGCCCAATCAGGCTCACGTCTACATCCCTCCTTGTGTATCTAGAGACATCAGAATTGGCTGAATACATTCCCCTTAGGCTCTGGATTCTCTCTGGGTCCCTAATTAATCCACTTTCCAATATTTGAAGAGCAGCACCTGGGAGCATGGAGACCCCATATTCCAGCTCCCTTGGTGAAGAAGGGCCTTACTTTTACCTCCCGCCATGCTCTTTCTTTCTGACACTGCCAATTGACCAAACATAGTAAAAGAAAGGAGCAGCAGTCTTTAGATTCTCCACAGAACAAAGCAAAAAGCAAAAATACTAATTCCATGCATGCCTTTCTCCCAGCTCAAGTGCCTTGCCTCATCCATCCACAGCAACCCTCTAAAAAAGACTGCTGGAAACTAAAACTAAAAGCTATTTCACTAATCAATTGATAAACACATCATGCAATTTCCAGGCAATTGTTATCAGATATATTAAAAAACACAATTTTGACAATCTCAAATTACTATTGGCTCTGAAAATAGCCCATCATTCCTCAAATTAACAACAACTTTTTCAAGGTGATGAACCCTAAGCCAAAAAGTAAATAAAAATGGAAACTATGATAACTGAGACTGCTGTTTTATGTAAAAACTATTTGAAAGCTACGAAGAATTTTTCTACTAGAGATATGAGTATTTTAAGCTTCTAGATAATTTCATCATTAACAACATTTTCTGAGCCCCTCTATATAAAGTACTATGCCTCTGGTTTTCTTATTTTTTTAATTTTTATTTTATGTTGGAGTATAGTTGATTTACAATCTTGTGTTAGTTTCAGTTATACAGCAAATTGATTCAGTTATACATATACATATGTATATTCTTTTTCAGATTATTTTCCCATGTAGGTCACTACAGATTATTGAGTAGAGTTCCCTGTGCTATACCTGTCTCTTATACACATCTAGATGTGTATAAGAGACAGGTACTTGGGCTGCTCACTGGCGGCTATTTTCTGAGCCCCTCTATATAAAGTACTATGCCTCTGGTTTTCTTATTTTTAATTTTTATTTTATGTTGGAGTATAGTTGATTTACAATCTTGTGTTAGTTTCAGTTATACAGCAAATTGATTCAGTTATACATATACATATGTATATTCTTTTTCAGATTATTTTCCCATATAGGTCACTACAGATTATTGAGTAGAGTTCCCTGTGCTATACAGTAGTTCCGATTATCTATTTTATACATAGTAGTGTGTATATGTTAATCCCAAGCTCCTATTTTATCCTTCCCCCAACCTCTTTTTCCTTTGGTAACCATAAATTTGTTTTCTATGTTAATCTTTTTCTGTTTTGAAAATAAGTTCATTTGTATCTTTTTTTAAGGATTTTTCTACTAGAGATATGAGTATTTTAAGTTTCTAAATAATTTCATCATTAACATTTTCTGAGCATCTCTATGTAAAGCACAATGTCCCCTGTTTTCTACTTGACACCTACCTTAGTAATAAACAATTCTGTTCATTCTAATATAACTATAGTATTTGATGATATAGAGCTTGATCTTCAGTATCTCTCAGCTTCTAAATGTCAGGGCTTAAAAATATTTACATGGGGAATTTTCTGGATGCAATTATCCTTTGCAACTAATAAAATAAGACGTAATTACAGACGTACTGTTAGCAGTGCCACTTCACGTTTAGCTTGGTGTGTGCGGCTGTCTGGAATTTCAGAGCTGAGCACTGCTCACACTTTCACCCACACACTGCGGCTGCTCGGATGAGAGCTTTCTGAGATGGCACAGTCACACTCTTTGGGGGCCTCTCTGCCTCCACGGGCCCCCTGGCTCTCAGCTTGCAGCTGCACTTTTGACCTGCTCCTGAACACTCAGCCCAAGCACAGGCCCTGGTTGCCACCCCAAACCTACCGTCTAGTGGCCTGACTTTAAATGTCATCTGATTTCCGTGAGGATCGAAGATTTAGATAGAGAGGATCCATCAAAAATTTCAGAAAGAACCCAAACTTGGACTGAGACATAACTTCTCTGCATTTTCTACAATGAACTAGCATCATGTTTTTTAAACTGGAAAAACAAACAATATATGTCATATAAAATCAAGAGGAAGCTAGGTCCCTCTTTTTGAGACCCTGCCATATGGGAACGCTGGGTGTGTGTGAAGACCTCATAGACTCCCGGAAATTTTAAGGAATTCACTTCGAGAAACTCAGCTTGCCCAAGCAGGGCCTACTGAAGACTGCCTGAGATGTGTCCAGTCCCCGTTTGCGAGCTTGCTGTTGTTCGGTCGCTCAGCCGTGCCTGACTCTTTGCACCCCGTGGACTGCAGCACACCAGGCTTTCCAGCCCTTCACTGTTCTCCAGAGTTTGCTCAAACTCATGCCCATTGAGTCGATGATGCCAAGTTTGGTCTCAGCATTAAAAAGAATTTTTTTTGTTTATGAATAAACTGATGAAGAAATTTGTGTTCAGAAAATAACAGATGGAAGACTGGCTGCCTAGGGTTTCTCTGGCCTTGAACAGCTTAGAAGCAGCGCGCTGTGCAGGCACGCCTGTCAGAGAGGGGGCGCAGCGCGCCGGTGAAGCCCTCTAGCCCGTGAGCACAGCGTCCGCTTGACGCAAGCCACGCAATTTGGACTTGTGCTGCCCTCCAGATGGACCGAGAGGCTCAGTGCAGGCAGGTGAGGAGGAGTCGGGAACCTGCCTCAGAGCACCCTCCTGGGGGGCTGAGGCCCGGAAGCTGCTGAGACATCCAGGAGAAAGCAGGCAGTGGGGAGGGAGGCCTTCCAGAAGGCTGGGTAGTGGAATGACCCAGCCTCACCAATCCTGAGGGCTGAGCGGCTGAAGGGACAGCCGGCACAGCGCCCAGAGGAACTGTTTGGAAGTATCCCTCCAGCAAAGGAGCCTGAAGATACGGGACTGTGAGCCACGGCCCGCGGGGTTAGCAGGGGCCAGGCTGCCGCTGCCACTTAATCGCTTCAGTCACGTCTGACTCTTTGCAGCCCCGCGGACTGTAGCCCTCGAGGCTCCCCTGTCCGTGGGATTCTCCAGGCAAGAATACGGCGGTGGGTTGCCATGCCCGCCTCCAGGGGATCTTCTCAACCCAGGGATGGAACCCAGGTCTCCTGCACTGCAGGAAGATTCTTTAGTACTGAGCCACCAGGGAACCCCAGGGGACAGGCAATTGAAGTCCAAACACTGGGTCCTGCAGTGAGGAAGCTCCAAGAAAGGTTTCAGAGAGGGATACGGGTGGGGTCAGCTCTGACCTCAGACACCCTGGGCAGGGCTCCAGCTCCATCCCACTCTCACACTTGCTGTGAGGCCCAAAGCAAGAGAAGTTCATGGTGCCCCAATTTCCTTTCCCATTAAAAGGCTTCACTCAGTTGTGTCCAACTCTTTCGACCCCATGGACTGTAGCCTATCAGGCTCCTCCGCCCATGGGATTTTCCAGGCAAGAGTACTGGAGTGGATTGCCATTTCCTTCTCCAGGTGATCTTCCAGACCCAGGAACAGACCTTTCCCATAAAACAGACCTATTAGTAGTAATTATTTTACAGACTGTTGTGAGAACTAACTTTAAATATGATACAAATGAACTTATTTACAAAACAGAAACACACTCACAGACTTCAAAAACAAACTTATAGTTACCAAAAGGGAAATGTAGCTGGGAGGGATAGATTAGCAGTTTGGGATTAACATATACACACAACTATATATAAAATAGATAACTAAGAAGGACCTACCATATAGCACAGTTGAGAACTAACTTTAAATATGATACAAATGAACTTATTTACAAAACAGAAACACACTCACAGACTTCAAAAACAAACTTATAGTTACCAAAAGGGAAATGTAGCTGGGAGGGATAGATTAGCAGTTTGGGATTAACATATACACACAACTATATATAAAATAGATAACTAAGAAGGACCTACCATATAGCACAGGGAACTCTACTCAATACTTTGTAGTAAAATATAAGTGCAGGGGAACTAAAAACCCTCCTGATGAAAGTGAAAGAGGAGAGTGAAAAAGTTGGCTTAAAGCTCAACATTCAGAAAACAAAGATCATGGCATCTGGTCCCATCACTTCATGGCAAATAGCTAGGGAAACAGTGGAAACAGTGTCAGACTTTATTTTGGGGGGGCTCCAAAATCACTGCAGATGGTGACTGCAGCCATGAAATTAAAAGACACTTACTCCTTGGAAGAAAAGTTATGACCAACCTAGATGGCATATTCAAAAGCAGAAACATTACTTTGCCAATAAGGTCCGTCTAGTCAAGGCTATGGTTTTTCCAGTGGTCATGTATGGATGTGAGAGTTGGACTGTGAGGAAGGCTGAGTGCCAAAGAATTGATGGTTTTGAACTGTGGTGTTGGAGAAGACTCTTGAGAGTCCCTTCGACTGCAAGGAGATGCAACCAGTCCATTCTGAAGGAGATCAGCAATGGGATTTCTTTGGAAGGAATGATGCTAAAGCTGAAACTCCAGTACTTTGGCCACCTCATGCGAAAAGTTGACTAATTGGAAAAGACTGATGCTGAGAGGGATTGGGGGCAGGAGGAGAAGGGGACGACCGAGGATGAGATGGCTGGATGGCATCACAGACTCGATGGACATGAGTTTGAGTAAACTCTGGAAGTTGGTGATGGACAGGGAGGCCTTGCATGCTGTGATTCATGGGGACACAAAGAGTCGGACACAACTGAGCGGCTGAACATAACTGATACTGGAAAAGAATCTATAAAAGAATAGATACGTGTATATGTATAACTGGATCACTTTGCTGTACATTTGAAACTGACACACATTGTAAACAACTATACTTCAATATAAAATATTTCCAACTGGTTCCATATTGGGAAAGGAGTACGTCAAGGCTGTATATTTGTCAATCTGCTTATTTAACCTATGTGCAGAGTACATCAAGTGAAATTCTGGGCTGGATGAAGCACAAGCTGGAATCAAGATTGCAGGGAGAAATATCAGAAACGTCAGATATGCACCCTTATGGCAGAAAGTGAAGAGGAACTAAAGAGCCTCTTGATGAAAGTGAGAGAGGAGAGTGAAAAAGCTGGCTTAAAACTCAATATTCAGAAAACTAAGATTATGGCATCTGGTCCCATCACTTTATGACAAATAGATGGGGAGACAATGGAAACAGTGATAGAGGTTATTTTGGGGGGCTCCAAAATCACTGCAGATGGTGAATGCTGCCATGAAATTAAAAGATGCTTGCTTCTTGGAAGAAAAGCTATGATCAACCTAGACAGTGTATTGAAAAGAAGAGACATTACTTTGCCAACAAAGGTCCATCTAGTCAAAGCTATGGTTTTTCCAGTAGTTATGTATGGATGTGAGAGTTGTACCATAAAGAAAGCTGAGCATTGAAGAATTGGTGCCTTTGAACTGTGACATTGGAGAAGACAATTGAGAGTCCCTTGGACTGCAAGGAGATCCACCCAGTCCATTCTAAAGGAAATCAGCCCTGAATATCCATTGGAAGGTCTGATGCTGAAACTGAAACTCCAATACTTTGGCCACCTGATGCAAAGAACTGACTCATTTGAGAAGACCCTGATGCTAGGAAAGAATGAAGGTGGGAGGAGAAGGGGACGACAGAGGATGAGATGATTGGATGGCATCACTGACTCGATGGACATGAGTTTGAGTAAGCTCTGGGAGTTGATGATGGACAGGGAAGCCTGGTGTGCTGCAGTCTGTGGGGTCGCAAAGAGTCAGACATGACTGAGCAACTGAACTGAACAATATAAAATAAAAAGTTTAATTAAAAAAAATTAACTGGTGTAATTCAGGAAAAGTGCTTACCACAATGCATGGCAAAGAATAAGAGGTCAGTTGTCAGAATTATGATTTTTTTTCAACTTTTCCAGTGGAGGAAAACACCAAGTCAAAGCTGGACTTTTGTCTCCTGCCACAGTCGGGGGCAGAAGGATGAAAATGAAGACATTAGAGGGTGAGACAGAATGGGCAAGGAGGAGCGGTGACTACATTACATGTCAAGGGTTTTCCACCCTTTTCTTTCCTGAAATGCCTAGTGGGTCAGTCAGCACTGGACAATCCCAGATAACAACGTGTCCAGGGAGGGGATGCATAGACCAGGGGCACCAAGGGACTTGGGGGGCAACCGACATCCCAGAAGTAGATGGGACAGTTCATGCTGTCCTCGGTGTGGACCCCTAATTTGGCCAAATACAGGCTCATTCAGATATTTTTTCTGTGAATTCATTTCCTGAATAAGTACTTGCCAAGCATTGATCACATGTGAGGTGCCCACAATGTAAAGATCTTTAAAGCACACACAAACACACACTCAAGAAGGAAACAGTCTAATGGCGTTTCAATCAAGACAGGTGTTAACAAATTGACCCTTCAGAAGTTAAACATGCTCAAGTTTTATTTTCCCCTCTTGTGTGCAGGATGCGAGGGGGTTGTGGAAGGATCTGCTCACACAGCGACCCAGGAACCCAGACTGACGGTGGAAGCTCCACATCTTCCAGGACACTCAGCAAAGCTGGAGATAACTGGTGGGCTTCACACAGAAAATGAAGGATAATTACAACATTGCTATGGTTTCTGCCGTACATCAACATGACTCAGCCAGGGGTATACATGTGTCCCTTCCCCTGGAGCCCCCTCTCACCCCTACCCCATCCCACTCCTTAGGTTGTCACAGAGCCCCAGTGTGCGTTGCCTGAGTTATACAGCAAATTCCCGCTATGCATTTTATGTGTGTTAGTGTGTATGTTTCTAGGCTACTCTCTCCATTCATGCCATCCTCTCCTTCCCACCCACTCCAGTGTCCATAAATCTGTTCTCTATGTCTGGGTCTCCATTGTTGCCCTGCAAACAGATTCATCAGTACCATCTTTTTAGATTCCATATATATGCATCAATATATGATATAGTTTTTCACTTTCTGACTCACATCATTCCTTATAACAGGCTCTAGGTTCATCCACCTCATCATCACTGACTCAAATGTGCTCCTTTTTACGGCTGAGTAATATTTCACTGTATGTATATATACAGCAGTTTCTTTATCCATTCATCTTTCACTGGACATCTAGGTTACATCCATGTCCTAGATATTGTAAATAGTGCTGCAGTGGACACTGGAGTACATGTTCACACAGACTCTTCAGTCAGGAATAGCCTGCATCTCTTCTGCAAGAGCCCATTGGCCAGACGCCATCACAAAGCCTTGCCTTGCAATGTGGGGAACCAGGGGGGAACAGAAGCATCTTCAGGTGATGGTGAGTCCTTAAGCAAAATATCAGAAAAGACGCTCTGCCTTGTGAGCTTCAGATATTCACTTGCAGTGCTGAGCTATCAAGCATTCTCTTTACAACTGCTTGAAAAATTTACCCCAGAACATCATGAAACTTTCCCTTTATCCACAAGTCCTCCCGTCGCCTAGTCTGGCAAAATTCATTTTTGTAAAATTGTGGGAATTGTTGAAAGTGAGGAAAATATACTGTGTGCATGCCAAGGGACTTTTAAACTTGCTATTAAACTTTTAAATTTTAAAAGTTTAAACTTCTAAACTTTTTAAAAACTATTGCTTTTAAACTTTTAAACTTGCTATTTAAACAGGTCCTATGCACAGGAACCAATTAATACCTACCCTGCCCTGTCTACCTTTCAGGAGGAAGTGTGGCTCAAATGAGACCATGCATGTAAGAATATAGAATCCTGGTGTGGGGAGGAGGAGGGATAAATTAGAGCTTGGGATTGACATATACACACTACAATATTTAAAACAGATAACCAACAAGGACCTGTCCTATAGCACAGGGAACTTTGCTCAACATTCTGTAATAACCTAAGTGGGAAAAGAATCTGAAAAAGAGTAGATGTAAGTATGTGTATAACTGAATCGCTTTGCTGTATACCTGAAATTAACACAATCCTGTAAATCAATTATGCTTTGATATAAAATAAAATAAATTTTCAAGGGATGAAAAAAATTAAATGTTTCATTAAAAAAAGAAAATATAGAATTTTATGGAAATATATGCCATAGCTGTGGATAAGATATTTTGGGTTGTTTACATACGCTGCAAATAAATTATCTCACCACCTCACCTCAGGAAACAATGACATTTTACAGAGCCAGGCAATGTCATTCCAAAGAGCTGCATCCATCTTCCTAGTTTCTCACTTCAGTTCAGTTGCTCAGTTGTGTCTGACTCTGCAACACACCAGGCTTCCCTGTCCATCACCAACTCCCAGAGCTTGCTCAAACTCAAGTCCATCAAGTCAGTGATGCCATCCAACCATCTCATCCTCTATAATCTCCTCCTCCTCCTGCTTTCAATCTTTGCCATAATCAGGACCTTTTCCAATGAGTCAGTTCTTCACATCAGGTGGCCAAAGGACTGTGAGCTTCAGCATCAGTCCTTCCAATGAATATTCAGGACTGATTTCCTTTAGGATGGACTGGTTGGATCTCCTTGCTGTCTTTATCTCACTGATATTTATGGCACACTCACTGCGCCAGGCTCTGGCGCTCCCTCTGCGTACTCAACAGAAATGGCCCTAGTCTCATGGAACTTAGAGTCTGAGCTACAAATGCAGTGCCTTATAGGCTAGGAACACAGACAAAAGCTTCAGTAAGGAGGCTGCTGGTATGTTTTATAGAAATACACACACACCAACAGCTGCATCTTTTCAGTGAATGAAGAAAAAGGGAGTACTAATTAGTGCATCTTTTCCTGCCTCTAAGATTGAATAATTGATGAAATCGGGATTAGGATGACACTTGCTTGACCGAGCTCCTTCCTTCATATAATTCTGGGCCTCTAGCCGAGTGGATGACTGTTAGCCAAGCGATTTTTAAACTGTAAAAAGTAGGTACCCGTGCAGACCCATGAGATAAATAAGTTTAGGTGAACCAATCCTGCCCACCTCCCCCTTGCTTTGTAGTAACTGACCACAGGTGTCACCACTCTGTACTCCACACTGATCTTTTCTGATCAGTTCCCACATAGCAAATGGAAGTGTTTCAAAAGATCACAGTTCAAAATAAGGTAGCACATCTCCAACTAAGAAATCCTATTGGAGAATGTATTTCTCAGAGCTTTCTCCTCACAGGCACAAAGAAAGTCTCTTGAACTGGACAGGGACTTCTGTAGAATTCTCATACCTGACTCCAACAGCAGTGACAGGCAGTGCCTGGCTTTTTTTAAACATCCTTGAAAAAAAACCCCAAGCATTATTCAAAGAAAGAAAACCAGTCTGTGCAATCTGGATGACGTTTAGTGCATTGAGGCAACAACTTATTACTAAATCATGTTCGGAGTCTGCAATGTCCCACAGAGGTTCCTCAAATATAGTCCCTAAACCAGGAAACACTGAATCTGGAGCCTCTGGCATTTATCAGGCTTTTTAAAAAAAATCATAAATCTGACCACAAGTAAGTGTTTCTAACAAGCACAAAGCATATAAATAAGCCTTTCCTGGGACATCCCTGGTGGTCCAGTGGTTAAGAATGTGCCTTGCAATGTAGGGAATGTGGGTTTGATTCCTAGTCAGAGAGCTAAGATCTAAGATGCCTTAGAGCAACCAAGCCTGCATGCCACAACCAGAAAGTCCATGGGCTGCAATGAAAGCTCCTACATGGGGCAGCAAAGACCCTGCGTGCCGCAGCTGGAAAAATAATAAAATAAGTTCCTTCTTTAGAAAAACTTCCCTAGTGGCTCAGATGGTAAAGAGTCTGCCTACAACGCAAGACATGCTGGTTCGATCCCTGGGTGGGGAAGATTCCCTGGAGAAGGGCATGGCAACCTACTCCAGTATTCTTGCCTGGAGAATCCTGTGGACAGGGGAGCCTGGTGGGCTACAGTCCATGGAGTCACAAAGAGTCAGACACGACTGAGTGACTAACACTTGTTTTAAAAAAAAAAAGACTTTCCTGACTATGAGGCTGTCCAGCGCTAAGCAGCTGCCCTCCACAGTGGAACTGGCAGCGGAGGGCCAGAGGCCATCTGACAAGCTGACTGGTCTCCAAAAGCTGGGTGGCTGCCACTCCACTTCTGGATAAAAAGACTAAGTTTTGAGGACAAAAATGAAACAATACTACTCACCCTCAGAGAAACCTTAAATATCATAACCTTTTTTGAGTTCTACACCAACATTTTTTAGGCTGTTCATTAAAATGTTCAGTGGTCTCACCCTGCCGCCTCTCCCCTCCTCTCCCTGGCAGAGTTTCAGGGAATATTTGCTTTCTTCTTTTACCTTTTAACCATCAGATTTTTAAATTTTTCTACAGTGAGCATGTATCATATTTGTAAACAGAAGAAATAAATTAATTATTAATATTTCTCTCATGAAGATAGATTATATAAAAAAGAGGTTTTGAAGGTAGCGTGGGAAGCTGGTTAGTAAAGAAGCAATAGAATGAAGTACTGGGGAAGGGTGCTTTCAAAAATTAAGAGGGATCTTTCAAAAATTAAGATATCAAATAAGTTAACCTGTTCTTTTTACTATTTCTCATCTGGGAGAAAAGCATATTTGTTAACAGCTGAAACTTATGTAATTAGTTTTATGAATTATGGAAATCTCTGGGGTGCTGATTGATGTAATGCTAAATTATCAAGACCATGTCTAAGTCAAGTCACCAGAATGGCTGACAGTAACTTCTCTTTTCTGGTGGATCTAGCTGAACCTTCATTGATTATTAGTAAGTTGAAAAGGGATAGCAGTAATTTTTTAAAAATAAAGAAAATTCATTTTTTTATGTGTGTGAATAACATGTTTAATTAGTAAAAACTTGCAAATCATGTAAATCTTTCCAAGTATATTTTCCCTAGTTGTATTGGTACCACTTTAAAGAGAAATTCTTATGTATGTTAAAGTTTAAGATTACTAAACTCATCTAAATCAGGAAACAAAAGAGTTTTTTTTTATCTGGATATTCAGACTTTTCTGCCATTAAGATAAATGATGAATGAGGATTGATGGAGGATTATAAAGTGCTCCTGCTTTCCTATAGGGTTTATTCCACTTGCTTTTTAATGCTAGCTCAGTAACCTTGATACATATACAAATTCTTTAATGAGAATTAAATTTGATAATTTAATTTGGATATGTATTATAACATTATTAAATTTCTCCATGACTTAAAAAATCCAAGTTTGACTTTAATGATCTAGTAATCAAGGGCAAGTACTTTTTACCTTTTGAAAAGCTTTGTTACTGTCAACCACAAAGTTATAATAAACAATACCACAGCATAGTTCTTTGGCTTTATGGAAATGCCACTCATTTCACATAGAAAAATCCCAAAGAAGGAAGTGAAATCCATTTGGAGGTGCACCCAGCTTCTCCCTTCCCTGGTACTTCATCCCATTGCCTCTTCACTAACCAGCTTCCCATGCTACCTTCACAACTCTTCTCTTGGGACCACAACAGCCCCCCATCCTCAACCACCTGAGTGGATCCCCCTCCTCCTCCTCCTCGTCTTGACAGAAGTCTGGCTATCCTGGAAGACATGGCTTCCTCAGCTCCCCCCTTCCCTGTAGAGGCCAACATTCTTTCAGAGCCTTCAGGGTCAAGACTGGGAGACTGCATGAGCCGTCTATCTTATTTCTCTAATATGCCTTCCAGATCACACTGCTTCTAGTTTCCTAGGAAAGCTACACTCCTTGTCAACATTGTCATCTTTATCTACCATACCCTCAGTCACCCCTCTCATCCTTGTAACACTTCAGTACCTGTTCACTGACTTCATCCCAATCTACAAATACTCATCTCCAAATTTCTTAGCTCCTTGATCTGTCTATGGGGATTAAGAAGTAACAAGACATTTTACTAGACAGATTACCATATCTGATCATCTTAAGTAGGCAGACATACTAGCAAAGATTAATTATTTTCATCTGTGATCTTCAGTACCTGTTCACTGACTTCATCCCAATCTACAAATACTCATCTCCAAATTTCTTAGCTCCTTGATCTGTCTATGGGGATTAAGAAGTAACAAGACATTTTACTAGACAGATTACCATATCTGATCATCTTAAGTAGGCAGACATACTAGCATAGATTAATTATCTTCATCTGTGAACATGGCCTCCTCTGAAATATTAAGCCCAGACTTTCTGCTCGCTCATTACAATCTCCTGCCCTAGTTCTTTGACTGAGTTACTCCCCATATCTATCAGCCCCATCCAGCTGTGGCTACGCACAGCCAGCCTCAGTTCTATCCTCTGACCACCCTCATCAAGTCATTTGCCTAGCTGGCCTTCCATCATGTCTCCCTAGGTCTATGCACATTCAACTTTCCACCTTCTCCATGGCATACATATATACTGTTAGCACTAGTTAAGGAGCAGACTGGTAAATTACTATTAGAATAATAATAACAACAATAACAACATCAACAATAGAAAATATTTGACAATATTAATTCTTCGGTCCAAGAACACCTGGTATGTCTTTCCATTTGTTCAGGTCATCTTCAGTTTCTTTCATCAGTCCCGTAATTATCCGCGTACAAGTATTTTATTTCTAGGTAAGTTTATTTCTAGGTATTTTATTCTTTTTGATGAATTGTAGATGGGGTTGTTTTCTTAATTTCCATTTCTGATAGTTTCATTGTTAGTGTATAGAAATGCGACAGATGTCTGTACATTAATTTTGTATCCTACACCTTTACTGAATTTGTTGCTGAGCTCTAGTAGTTGTCTTAGTGGTGTGTTTAAGGTTTTCTGTGTGTAGCATCATGTCATCTGCAAACAGTGACAGACAGTTTTACTTCCTCCTTTCCAATTTAGATTTCTGTTATTTCTTTTTCTTCTCTGATTATCATGGTAGGACTTCTAAAACTATGCTGAATAAAAGTGACAAGAGTAGACACCCTTATCTGGTTCCTGATCTTAGGAAATGCTTTCAGCTTTTCACCATCGAGTATGTTAGCTATGGGCTTGTCATACATGGCCTTTATTATGTTGAGGTATGCTCCCTCTATGCCCAGTTTCTGGAGAGTTTTTGTCATAAATGGATATTGAATTTTGTTAAGAGCTTTTTCTGCATCAATTGAGATGATCATATGGTTTTTATCCTTTTTTTTCTTGTCTGTTTTTTTTATTTTATTTTTATTTTATTTTACTTTATAATACTGTATTGGTCTTGCCATACATTGACATGAATCCGCCATGGGTGTATACGAGCTCCCAATCCTGAACCCCTCTCCCACCGCCCACCCCAGATCATATGGTTTTATTCTTCAGTTTGTTAATGTGGTGTATCATACTGACTGATTTTCAGATATTGAAAAATCCTTGCAGCTCTGGGATAAATCCCCCTTGAGCATGGTGCATGATCCTTTTAATGTATTGTCAGATTCAGTTTGTTAATGTTTTGTTGGGGATTTTGCATCTATATTCATCAGTGATATTGGCCTATAATTTTCTTTCTTTGTGATCTCTTTGTCTGGTTTTGGCATCAAGATGATACTTGTCTCCCATAATGAATTCAGATGTGCTCCTTCCTCTGCAATTTTTTAGAATAGTTTGAGGATAGGTTTTTACTGTTCTCTAAATGTTTTGTATAATTCACCTGTGTTGTTTGAAATTTTTAAATTACTGACTCAATTTTGTTACTGATAATTGGTCTGTTCATATTTTCTGTTTCTTCCTGGTTTAGTCAAGATTGTAATTTTCTAGATTATCCATTTTTAGTCTCTTACAATCCTTTGTATTTTTGTAGTATCAGTTGTAATTTCTCCTTTTCACTCCTGATTTTGTTAATTCAGGCCCTCTCCCTTTTCTTCTTGAATTTCTTTCTACAAATTCAGTGCAATCCCTATCAAAATGCCAATGGCACTTTTCACAGACCTAGAAAAAATAATTTTAAATTTTGTATGTCAAACAATAGTCTCCAAGTATCCAAAACAATCTTGAGAAAGAAGAACAGAGCTGGAGGAATCATACTCCCTGACTTCAGACTATACTATAAAGCCACAGTAATCAAGACAGTATGGTACTGGCACAAAAGCAGATACATAGGTCACAGGGACAGAACAGAGAGCTGAGAAGTAAATAAATACACTTATGTCAATTAAACTATGACACAGGAGGCAAGATATGACATGGAGAAAAGGCAGCCTCTTCAACAAGTCATGCTATGAAAACTGGACAGCTATGTATACAAGAGTGAAATTAGAACATTCTCCAACACCATATACAAAAATAAACTCAATGGACAAAATGGCTTAAAGTTCTAACTGTAAGATCAGATACCATAAAGCTAGTGAAAAACATAGGCAGAACACTCTTTGGCATACATTATAGCAATAATTTCTTGGATCTACCTCCTAAAGCAAAGGAAATAAAAGCAAAACTAAACAGATGGACTTAACAGCTTAACAGCTTAATTAAACTTAACAGCTTTTGCACAGCAAAAGAAACACTGACAAAAAGAAAAGGCAACCTACTGAATGGGAGAAAATATTTGCAAAAAATACAACCAATAAGCAATTAATATTTAACATATATAAGCAGCTCATATAGCTTGACATCAAAGAAACAAATAACACAATTTTTTTCAATGGGCAAAAGAACTGAATAGACATTTTCCAAATAGGAAATGAAAACATTTAACAGGCACAGGACTTTGGCCACCTCATGTGAAGAGTTGACTCATTGGAAAAGACTCTGATGCTGGGAGGGATTGAGCGCAGGAAGAAAAGGGGACGACAGAGGATGAGATGGCTGGATGGCATCACCAACTCAATGGATGTGAGTTTGAGTGAATTCCGGGAGTTGGTGATGGACAGGGAGGCCTGGCGTGCTGCAGTTCATGGGGTCACAAAGAGTCGGACATGACTGAGTGACTGAACTAACTAACAGGCACATGAAAAGATGCTCAATGTCACTAATCATTACAGAAATGCAAATCAAAGCCACAGTGAGATACTACCTCACCCGTCAGAATGACTATCATCCAAAGAAGATACAAATAATAAATGTTGGTGAGGCTACATAGAAAAGGGCACCCTCCTATATTGCTGGTGGGATTATAACTGGTGCAGTCACTGTGGAAAATAGTATGAAAATTTCTCAAAAACTTATAAATAGAACTATGCTATGATGCAACAATGCTACTCTTGAGTATATATCTGAAAAAAAGCACTAATACAAAAAGACACATGAACCCCAACGTTCATAGCCATATTATTTACAATAGCCAAGATATGGAAGCAACTTAAGTGTCCATAACCAGATGAATAGATAAAGAAGATGTGAGATATATATATAATGGAATACTACTCGGCCATTAAAAAGAATGAAAATTTACCATTAGTAGCAACATGGACAGATTTGTTGGGCATTATGCTAAGTGAAATAAGTCAGACAGGGACTTCCCTGGTGGTCCAGTGGTTAAGAATGCACCTTCCAGTGCAGGGGATGCAGGTTCAATCCCTGGTCAGGGAATTAAGATCCCAACAGTCTGTGGGGCAACTAAGTCTGAGCACAGGAACCAGAGAACCCATGCATCACAACTAGAGAAACCCATGCATCACACTAGAACCCATGCATCACAAGTAGGGAAACCAATATGCCACAAATAGAGAAATCCCACACACTGCACTGAAAAGCCTGAGCACCACAGTGAAGACCTAAGACAGCCAAAAAAAGAAAAGTTTTAATAACATTAATTTTTTAAAAGTTTTAAAAAAAAGTCAGACAAAGGCAAATATGGTATGATATCATTTATATGCAGAATCTAAAAAATTCAACAACAGATAACAGAGAACAAACTAATGGTTACCAGTGGAGAGAGGGAAGTAGGTAAGGGAAATATAGCCGTTGCGGATTGAGAGGTACAAACTACTATGTATAAATAAGCTATAAGGATATATTGCACAATGTGGTGGAGAAGGCAATGGCACCCCACTCCAGCACTCTTGCCTGGAAAATCCCATGGATG
>SJYC01140007.1:0-10096 GCA_006408675.1 Madoqua kirkii | reverse complement strand
GTAAAAATAAAATTAAAAATAAAATTGATTGTTACATATTTGGTTTATCAAGTTTTTTCAAACTTTCAACTATAGTGAAAGTGAAGTCGCTCAGTTGAGTCTGACTCTTTGATACTCCATGGACTGTAGCCTATCAGGCTCCCCTGTCCATGGGATTTTCGAGGCAAGAGTGCTGGAGTGGATTGCCATTTCCTTCTGCAGGGGATTTTCCTGACGTAAGAATCGAACCCGGGTCTCCTACATTGCAGGCAGATGCTTTACTGTCTGGGCCACAGAGTAGCCCCAACTACAGTATATTATAGAAAATCCCTTTTAAATCTTGAGACCTTTCTCTGAGAAGAGACTAATCACTTCTGCTCCAGATTAGATTTGTTGTCATCTGACTTGCCAAGCAACTTTGTCCTTCCCTGCTTTTTTGAGATGAGGCTGCTGTTCCTCAAGTCTGTGATGTCCTCTTTTTTGGTTTACTCTCTTATTTTCCTGGTATATACTTCCTTGAATAGCTTACTAATAAGTTTTACATGGGAAATAAAATTTCTGAGTTCTGGCATGTCTGAAATTACTTTATTCTTTCTTCACTATTGATGGTAATATAATTGGGATACAATTGTAGGTTTGAAATAACTGTTTTTTTTTCCCAAAGATTAATTGTAGTCTTCTAGCATTCAGTACTGGAGAAGGCAGTGGCACCCCAATCCAGTACTGTTGCCTGGAAAATCCCATGGACAGAGGAGCCTGGTAGGCTGCCATCTATGGGGTCACACAGAGTCGGACACACTGAGCTACTTCACTTTCACTTTTCACTTTCATGCATTGGAGAAGGAAATGGCAACCCACTCCAGTGTTCTTGCCTGGAGAATCCCAGGGACGGGGGAGCTGGTGGGCTGCCGTCTATGGTGTTACACAGAGTCGGACACGACTGAGGTAACTTAGCAGCAGCAGCAGCAGCAGCAGCATTCGGTGTTGGAGAAGGCAATGGCACCCTACTCCAGTACTCCTGCCTGGAAAATCCTATGGACAGAGGAGCCTGGTAGGCTGCAGTCCATGGGGTCGCTGAGAGTCAGACACGACTAAGTGACTTCACTTTGACTTTTCACTTTCACGCATTGGAGAAGGAAATGGCAACCCACTCCAGTGTTCTTGCCTGGAGAATCCCAGGGACGGGGGAGCCTGGTGGGCTGCCGTCTATGGGGTCGCACAGAGTTGGACACAACTGATGTGACTTAGTAGCAGCAGCAGCATTCAATATTACTGATTAAGTATCTAATGTTGGTTGAATTCCTTTTTCTTTATGGTTGACTGTTCTATCACAGATCCGGAGCAGTACACTAGGAGAAAACTCTTGCAACACTTGACTTGTTTTCTGTGAAGTCTGGAGTTTTAAAATCAATGACTTAATCTCAACTGGAAAGCAACTGAGTGGTAACAGACAACTGTAGTGACTGCAACTTGATTACTCTAATTTGGGTGGGGCAAAAATAATGTGTTTGTCGATCTTGTCATTGGTTTCCCCGTGAGCCAAGGAAATATCACAGAAAACAACTTGGCTAGAGATGACTTGAGGTCATTTTCAACACTCTCAGAGACTATCTCTGGTGAAAGAGCACAGCACCAAAAAGGAGATAGAGTCTTCTGCCAGGGAGAGAGTCAAGGAGAAGTCTTAACAGGACAGAGTGAACATTTTATATCAGAGGATTGTGAGAGAGAGACTCTCAGCTCTAGAAGGGTAGAGTTGGAAAATAGGTGCATCTGAACATATGTAAATACCTCATGAGAGAAAGAAAGAGAGACAACACTTAGACAGTGGCCAGAAAGTTAACCTAGCAGCCCAGAATCATAAGCATCATAAGCAAACACTTATTTTCCTTTATCACTCATCACTCTTTCCCATTTTAATCTTGGAAGAGCCAAAGTCAGAGGAGTGATTCTGAGTGAGCTCAGGAAAATACGAAACATGTTCCTGACCTTGTTGCAAGTTTCCAAGCCTGGATTAGACCTCAGCTGGGAGTGGGAATGGGAAAGGGATGGGAATACAATCCTTGAAATGAATATGAAATAGAAATTTGGGCTGGGCTTACCCTAAGGAGACTTTTCTATTATTCAAAAGTAACAGAAAAAATTTATTACATATTGACACATCTGGAACATCCCCAGGGAAAAAAGGGAGATTCAACGTTGCCCACTTGAAAGTGGAGGCTTAAAAAAAAAATTTTAGAACCATTTTGCTTTCTTGTATCTAGACCAATTCCAACCCATTCAATAAACCAGTTATAATGCCCTTTTAATTTTTTATTGTTGTTTTAATGAAGTTTTGGTAGAAAAAGTCACTAAAAAACATGTGAGCTCAGTTCAACATTTTAATCACAGGTTCTAGAAATTATTTTTATTTTTTTGGATGTAAGTCTGTTTTTCTTACCCTTTTTAAAATGTGTTTTGTAAATCTGGAAAAATTCTGTAAATCTGGAAAAATTGGAACTAACAAGCTTTGAATTTATGATGAGTACATAACACCCAATAGCTAGTTTAGCTGTTTTTTTTTTCTATAAATACATTTTAAAATCAAGACTAATACTGTATTTTGGTTTCAGGAAGATACAATTTATATAAATGTGTAATCAATGTCATAAGTGACTTGGTCTCAGATTAAGTAATACAAGTCCAGATAGACCAGTAAATACCATGAATATGATAACAAGATGTACAAAAAGAAGATCAGATTTGACTTGAAATGGAGCTAGGGTTGGGACAGAGGGTCCTTTTAAAGTATCATAGGTTAAGAAGAAAAGCCTCTATATTTTAGCTACTGCCTCTCTACACAGAACTGCTATATTTGCCACCATAACTCCTGTTAAACAGCTGAGCAGAGATGCTTTTGCTGCAATGGACACAAAGAAAGTAAGAAGAGAAACAGTTGGGGAAAGCCAAGATAGAGGAGGAGAAGGAACAACAACAAAAACTAAAAGGTAAAGGGGAAAAGAGGAAAGGAAAGATGAAAGAGTAGGAAACTGGAAAGAAAACTCAAGCCCAGGCTATTTCAGTTCAGTTCAGTCGCTCAGTCGTGTCCGACTCTTTGCGACCCCATGAATCGCAGCACTTCAGGCCTCCCTGTTCATTACCATCTCTTGGAGTTCACTCAGGCTCATGTCCATCGAGTCAGTGATGCCATCCAGCCGTCTCATCCTCTGTCGTCCCCTTCTCCTCCTGCCCCCAGTCCCTCCCAGCATCAGAGTCTTTTTCAATGAGTCAACTCTTCGCATGAGGTGGCCAAAGTACTGGAGTTTCAGCTTCAGCATCATTCCTTCCAAAGAAATCCCAGGGTTGATCTTCAGAATGGACTGGTTAGATCTCCTTGCAGTCCAAGGGACTCTCGAGAGTCTTCTCCAACACCATAGTTCAAAAGCATCAATTCTTCGGCGCTCAGCCTTCTTCATAGTCCATTATAAAGGATAAATTTCACTTTATTCTTTACAGTAAAATTTCACTCACTTCTTGAGTAAATGGATATGTGGTATCACCCAACCTGTCTCCTTTGAAATGCCATCTGTTTCCTGAGAAATCTGAGACATTCTCGCTTTTTAGTTTCCTATTGGCATGAAAGTTTAGGAGGTGGATACAAGATGTCTTTTTAACTAAGAGACAGAAATCCAAAGGTCAGTTCCCTGGAGTTTAGCTGCAGAATTTGTGGTTAACAGTCCTTGATAAGCTTCCTCCTAAGAGCTTCAAGAGCAGTGTTATGTTCTTATCATCTCCAGTAAATCAGGTCTCCAGAATAAAAGTCACAGGAGTTGAATGGCTTCTCTTTGGGGAAAATACCTTGATCTTTTTGTATACTGTATTAAACATCTGTGATATTTGGCCATATCAGCCTTAAGAATGACAGTAAAGGACAAGGGCAGTCCCTTGGAGGGCATTCAGCAACCAGCTCTACATGGATATGTCTGTGAATTCCTGTTGAAGAGCACCTAATGGCTGCAAGAACTAGGAGTCAAGACTTTGGCCACAGCAACTGAAGTTTCTTGGATAGTTTTGCCAGTTTCAGTTTTAACATGTCATTCATTCTGAGTTCTGGTTATGGTTGAGGCAGTAAAACTTAAGAGTGACAAGTGAAGAGTTAAGAATCCCTTAATTATTGTTCTGGTGAATTGAATAGACAAACCTATCTCTCTCACTAGAATATAGGGATATTACCCAAACCTAAAATTTATTTACTACTATTCAAGCAGTTAGTTTTTAACAAGAAAGGTCTTCTAGACAGCAGACATTAGTAATAAAATGTTCGTAGCTGCATTAAGTGGAATAATTGGATAATATCTGTTGTGCTATTGAGCTGGAATCCTCAAAGTTCATATACAAGTAGAAGAAATGTTAATGGTGATTGGGGAATTTATTTTAAGTTACAGAAGGCAGTCTAGTGAGTTTGGTAAAGGCTCTGGCATGCCAGCTTTCAACAGTTCAAATACAGGAGCAACCAGTTCAGATAAGGTTCCTTGCTTATCCCAAGAGATCAAGAAATTCTCCACATTGGTGATTGACTGGGAAAGTCACCAATAACTTTTAATTTTTTAGGGAAAGAGGCTTTCCATGATGTGTGATGTGATTACTTAGATAATGGACTTGAGACTAATAAAATTAATATTTACTCAATATTTAGATGCTTTGTGTACCTTTTATAATAACACTGTCAGCAAAGAGAGAGAATAAATTCTGCATGACTTTCAATCTTTAATTCATAACAGAAGACTATCAACGTTTCATATACAGCCGTGACATACTCCTTTTCCTATTTGGGACCAGTCTGTTGTTCCATGTCCAGTTTTAACTGTTGATTACTGACCTGCATACAGATTTCTCAAGAGGCAGGTCAGATGGTCTGGCCGAAGAATCGATGCTTTTGAACTGTGGTGTTGGAGAAGACTCTTGAGAGTCCTTTAGACTGCAAGGAAATCCAACCAGTCCATACTAGAGGAAATCAGTCTTGAATGTTCATTGGAAGGACTGATGTTGAGGCTAAAACTCCAATACTTTGGCCACCTGATGGGAAGAGCTGACTCATTTGAAAAGATCCTGATACTGGGAAAGATTGAAGGCAGGAGGAGAAGGGGACAACAGAGGATGAGATAGTTGGATAGCATCACCAACTCAATGGACATGAATTTGAGTAAACTCCAGGAATTGGTGACGGACAGGGAGGCCTGGCGTGCTGCAGTCCATGGAGTCACAAAATGTCAGACATGACTGAGTGACTGAACTGAATTGATCAACATTTCATATAAATGTGACTATGTATAAAATATATATTTTTAGGAATGTATAATGAGGGAATTTGATATCTCTCAGATTTGGTTTATTTAATTACAAGAAGTAAGAAATTGCTTTTGTAAACCTTTGAAAAATGATTGTCTATGTGTATTACTGATTTTTAAGTGATCCAGATGGTTACAGTGATCTGAATACAGTCCAGTCCAGTTCAGTTTAGTCATGTCTGACTCTTTGCAACCCCATGAATCGCAGCACGCCAGGCCTCCCTGTCCATCACCAACTCCTGGAGTTCACTCAGACTCACGTCCATCGAGTCAGTGATGCCATCCAGCCATCTCATCCTCTGTCATCCCCTTCTCCTCCTGCCCCCAATCCCTCTCAGCATCAGGGTCTTTTCCAATGAGTCAACTCTTTGCATGAGGTGGCCAAAGTATTGGAGTTTCAGCTTCAGCATCATTCCTTCCAATGAACACCCAGGATTGATCTCCTTTAGGATGGATTGGTTGGATCTCCTTGCAGTCCAAGGGACTCTCAAAAATCTTCTCCAACACCACAGTTCAAAAGCATCAATTTTTTGGCACTTAGCTTTCTTCACAGTCCAACTCTCACATCCATACATGACTACTGGAAAAACCATAGCCTTGACTAGATGGACCTTTGTTGGCAAAGCAGTATGCTATCTAGGTTGGTCATAACTTTCCTTCCAAGGAGTAGGCGTCTTGGAGCCCCCCAAAATAAAATCTGACACTGTTTCCATTGTTTCTCCATCTATTTCCCATGAAGTAATGGGACCAGATGCCATGATCTTAGTTTTCTGAATATTGAGCCTTAAGCCAACTTTTTCACTCTACTCTTTCACTTTCATCAGGAGGGTTTTTAGATCTGAATGCAGGGCCATTCCAAAGAATGCTGGACACAGATCTACCACTGTCTAAGAGGAAGGCAGAGTCTGAAAGGTATGTAAGATACTACCAATGAAACATTTTATAAACAGCTTTATTGAGATATAATTGGTATAACAAAAAACTGAAACATTTTTACTATTCAGAGAAATTATTTTTTAAGTGATTAAGTTTTAATAAGCCTATAGTCCTGGTATCAACAAGAAATGAACATTGTGGTTTTAGAAATCTTTTTGGCTTAAGGAAGTTTTTCTCTCTTTTATTAAAGGCAGTTGTTGGCAGATCAGAGCAGCTACTTACTCTGAAGGGTTTTAATCTGTGGGTTTTTTTTTTTTTCTTCTTTTTAAGATATTACCTATCACTCCAACACAGAATGGTTGTTCTTCCAGTGTTGTCATTATAATATCAGCAGATATCTTCATGTAGACTATACATAAAGGTATGCTTGTCTTTAGGCTATTTTTTTTTACTCCAAAGGGCTATTAATTTGGTCTGCAAATTTTCCTTTTCCTAAGTCAAAATATCTTCAAAATACTCCGTAAATTGTTGGAATTCAGAGATTTCCTGCCAGCCTGTTTTCTGACTAAATCTGCAACTTCAGATTTCAGTTCAGTTCAGTTCAGTCGCTCAGTTGTGTCCGACTCTTTGCGACCCCATGAATTGCAGCACACCAGGCCTCCCTGTTCATCACCATCTCTCAGAGTTCACTCAGACTCACATCCATCAAGTCAGTGATGCCATCCAGCCGTCTCATCCTCTGTCGTCCCCTTCTCCTCCTGCCCCCAATCCCTCCCAGCATCAGAATCTTTTCCAATGAGTCAACTGTTCGCATGAGGTGGCCAAAGTACTGGAGTTTCAGCTTCAGCATCATTCCTTCCAAAGAAATCCGAGGGCTGATCTCCTGCAGAATGGACTGGTTTGACCTCCTTGCAGTCCAAGGGACTCTCAAGAGTCTAAGACCATCAAAAAACAAAGTATGTAAGGCAGTTGTAAGGCCTTATCCTGTATTTATATCAATCTGTAGTCAAATTTTGACCTTTACACCTTATATCAGTTTGATCATCAATTTGTTTTGCTTTTTAAACCAAGTTTTCTTTTTTTTTATTTCTGGGTGTCACAAGGAGATGCACCAATGTATTGATATCAGAGGGTCGCACAGTCTTAAATTCTTCAGTGGACTTTTGTCTTTCCTTAGAAGGGTGTGTGTGTGGGTGTGGATGTGGGTATGTGTGTGTGGATGTCTGTGTGTGTAGCTCAGTCAGGTCCAACTCTTTGCGAACCCATGGACTGTAGCCTGCCAGGCTCCTCTTACAAGCAAGCCCGTGGATCCTGACCAAGAGTTGAAGCTATACGAGAAGGGAGATTGGCCATCATCTTCACTGATGTTGATGTAGAATCACTGCCTACATACTGCTACTGCTAAGTCACTTCAGTCGTGTCTGACTCTGTGTGACCCCATAGATGGCAACCCATGAGGCTCCCCCATCCCTGGGATTCTCCAGGCAAGAGCACTGGAGTGGGTTGCCATTTCCTTCTCCAATGCATAAAAGTGAAAAGTGAAAGGGAAGTTGTTCAGTCGTGTCCGACTCAGTGATCCCATGGACCGCGGCCCACCAGGCTCCTCCGTCCATGGGATTTTCCAGGCAAGAGTGCTGTAGTGGGGTGCCATTGCCTTCTCTGGCCTACATACTAGGAGCTGAAAAAAAAATGACTTGCTCACCTGTCCTGTCCTGAGACTCCAAGGAGGGAGATGCCAGAGGATTCCCAGCAGCGTCCTGATGAAAGTGGTCCAGGTGGAGCAGCAGAGGACCTGAACCTGATCCAAATCCAAACCCCAGCACCAAAGACAGTGGAAGAAAATTAATCAGAGCAGCTGTCAGCATAAGCCAGTAGTTCTGAATTCAGGGCAGGGGTGGGTCAGTGAGCAATGACATGGGGTACACATGCCAATGTCTGAGAACATTTTTGGTGACCCACCCTGGAAGGTTGGGAAGTGGCTGTGCTGCTGGCTTCTGGGAGGCAGAACCAGAGATGTCACTCAGCATCTTATAATGCATCCCATACAGACTCCCACGACTAAGATTATCCAGTCCAGAATGTCAATAGTGCAGAAACTGAGAAATCTTGATATCAGCCTTTGTGCTAAAAATGCAAGCCATCAGAAGGTTCTGAGAGGAGAGATACCTGTTTTGGAGAAAGAGACCAAAATTTTTAGAGCTTTAGCAGAAACTGTCAAAGTTAACTTGAAAACTCACTGGTCAAAAATGGTTCCCTGAATACGGAAGAATTGTTCTTATAGGTTATGGGTGTTGGTTGTATAATTCATATTTTTAGAAAAAGAGATGGAGCAGAGTTTAAGAGCTAAGGTCATGAGCAAGAGAGGACTGAGAGGAACAGCATGAGGGTCCAGGACAAGTGAGGGCCAGAGTGAAAGGCTGTCTCACAAAAACAAAAGGAAACATGCTCGGGAGATCCATGGGGGTAGAAACATGTCATCAAATGCAGGATTCTACCTAGTGGCAGAATTGTGTCCCTTTAGAATAAATAAGAATATGAAGCATGGGTACAATAAGTTAGTTTACTGTTCAAAGAACTATTGGGCATACCTTATAGCTCAGTTGGTAAAGAGTCCTCAACGATGCAAGAGACCCTGGTTTGATTCCTGGGTTGGGAAAATCTGCTGGAGAAGGGATAGCCTACCCACTCCAGTATTCTTGGGCTTCTCTTGTGGCTCAGCTGATAAAGAATCCTGCAGTGCTGGAGACTGGGTTGGATCCCTGGACTGGGAAGATCCTCTGGAGATGGGAAAGGCAACCCATGCCAGTATTCTGGCCTGGAGAATTCCATGGGGTTGAATAACTATGTAATACAGGATACAACCTGCAATACCACTACCAGTCTGATCAAGGCAATAGTATTTAGAAGGAAAATATTAAGCCCATTCTGTTTCTCCTGTAGAGCCATATCAAAGATTGTTACCAAGTTCTTACAGAGCCATATCAAAGATTGTTACAGCTTCTTACCAGACTGGTTCTTTTTTTAATTATTTTTTTATTTTTTTACTTTGTTTTACTTTACAGTACTGTATTGGTTTTGCCATACATCAACATGAATTCGCCACAGGTGTACACGTGTTCCCAATCCTGAACCCCTTGCCTACCTCCCTCCCCATACCATCTCTCTGGGTCATCCCAGTGCACCAGCGCCAAGCATCCTGTATCCTGCATCGAACCTAGACGGACGATTTGTTTCTTATATGATATTACACATGTTTCAATGCCATTCTGCCAAATCATCCCACCCTCTCCCTCTCCCACAGAGTCTAAAAGACTGTTCTATACATCTGTGTCTCTTGCTGTCTTGCACACAGGGTTATTATTACTATCTTTCTAAATTCCCTATATATGTGTTAGTATACTGTATTGGTGCTTTTCTTTCTGGCTTACTTCACTCTGTATAATCGGTTCCAGTTTCATCCATCTCATTAGAACTGATTCAAATGTATTCTTTTTAATGGCTGAGTAATATTCCATTGTGTATATATACCACAGCTTTCTTATCCATTCATCTGTTGATGGACATCTAGGTTGCTTCCATGTCCTGGTTATTATAAACAGTGCTGCAATGAACATTGGGGTATAGGTGTCTCTTTCAATTCTGGTTTCCTTGGTGTGTATGCCCAGCAGTGGGATTGCTGGGGCACAATAAACTGTGGAAAATTCTGAAAGAGATGGGACTACCAGACCACCTAACCTGCTTCTTGAGAAATCTGTATGCAAGTCAGGAAGCAACAGTTAGAACTGGGGGTGGAACAACAGACTGGTTCCAAATAAGAAAAGGAGTACGTCAAGGCTGTATATTGTCTCCTTGCTTATTTAACTTCTATGCAGAGTACATCATGAGAAACACTGGACTGGAAGAAATACAAGCTGGAC
>SJYC01140006.1:0-11152 GCA_006408675.1 Madoqua kirkii | reverse complement strand
ACAGACCGGTGTATACGTATTTTCACAGGCGATAAACGTAGAAGAGGCGATAGACGAGGCGGAACTTGTCATTGCCTGCCTGCGCGAGCACCCGATAAATGGTCCGGTGTGTTTCGATTGGGAAGTGAATAACCGTACTTATCGCACATACCGCGTTTCCGGTTCGATCGCGACTGAGTGCGCATACGCTTTCTGCAAACGCATCGAAGAAGAGGGCTATACGCCCATGATTTACACGAGTCACGAGATCGCCGATCTGCGCTACGATTGGGATCGCCTCTCGCCGTATCGGCTCTGGTATCCGTGGTACATGTCGAAGCGCGATAGGGTCTCGAACGCCAATTTTTATCAGCACATGGTGATCTGGCAATTCAGCAAACGCTGCGTCGTCGATGGTGTAGGCAAGAAAGTTGATGGGAATTTGTGGTTCCGTCCCAAAAACTGAGTTACGGAAATTTGGAGAAATTGAATTAAAATGTCGAGCAACAGAATAGGACGCGTAAATGAGGGCATACAGCGTGAACTTGCGGAATTGCTGCGGCAGGTCAAAGATCCGCGTGTCAACACCGTCGGAATGGTATCGGTTACGCGTGTTGATACCGCAAGCGATCTGAGCTATTGCAAAGTGTACGTGAGCGTTTTGGATAAAACGCGTGAGGCTGAAGTGCTGAAAGGTCTGAAATCCGCATCGGGTTTTCTGCGCCGCGAATTGGGACGCAGCCTCAGCCTGCGCCACACGCCGGAACTGCACTTTTTCAAAGATGATTCCATACTGCGCGGCGCAAATGTGCTCCATATTCTGCGCAATGTGCGCTATTCGCAGGATTCGGAACAAGCTTTGCCTGACGGAGAGGCGGCGGAGGCAATAAATTCTGACGAAAGCGGTGATCGGTGACGTGTCGGCAATTTCAGAAAACAGCACCGGAGCGAAAATTTTAAGCGTGGCTGAAACCGCCGCGCTGCTCGAATCGTGGGATAACATTCTCGTATTGACGCACGTACGCCCCGACGGTGATGCGATAGCTGCGCAGCGGCTCTCTGTGCCGCACTGCGAATTAAGGGAAAAACGGCTTATGCCTGCCCGAATCCGGAACTGACAAGAGTTAGCGCACCGTATTTTGAACCGTACGCGCTGCCCTCGAATCCGGCAGACGCGGCAAAAATTGACTTTACGCCGCAGCATATCGTCTCGATTGACATTGCAACTGAGGAACTTTTCACTGCTCCCGAACAGATTTACAAGGGAAAAGTAGATCTCGCTATCGATCACCATTCGTCTTTTGAATTTTTCGGAAAGTACAACATAGTGCGCCCCGAAGCCGCAGCCTGCGGTGAATTGCTCTACTCCATCCTCTCGCATATGGGATCGATAACGCCCGAGATCGCACTGCCGCTCTATGTGGCAATCGCAACGGATTGCGGCTGTTTCGTCTACTCAAACACAACAGCGGAGACACACGCGATTTCCGCCGCGCTTATGCGCACGGGCATTGATTACAGGGCGGTGAACAAAGCGTATTTCCGCACGAAGAGCAGAACGCGTATGCGTATGGAGGCAGCAATGCTGCAGGACGCCTTCTTCTGCGATTCGGAGCGCGTCGTCGTTATGGCTGTTCCGCTCACCATGATGCGCGAATTCAAGGCGACAGCCGATGATATAGACGATATTGCCGCGCTGGGCGGGCAGATTGAGGGCGTCGATTGCTCAATAACCATGCGTGAACTGCATACGGACGAGTGGAAAATATCGGTTCGTACCGGCAGTCGCGTGAACGCCTCGGAAGTGTGCAAACTATTTGGCGGCGGCGGACATCGTGCGGCGGCGGGATGCACTATTTTTGCCGATTTCGAGACAGCGCGTAAAAAAATTATCGAAGCGGCAATCAACGCGGGAAACTGATATTTTGACTTTCGCATATAATTTCTCGGGGCTTTCGCCCAATTATGAAACGAAATAAAAAATTACAGAATGAAAGGACGGTGGTTTGTTCAATGCATGAAACGCTTTCCGTATCGGCACTGCTCGATCTCTCGCATACACTCGCGCGTCATTTCTGGCGCGTTTTGATTATCCATGGCAGGCTCTGCCACATATAAAAGATTTTCTGACGTCAGAACTTATACCTTCGCTCGACCGCAGCGAATACACGGAAATTGCGCCGGATGTCTGGGTACACCGTACTGCCGTAATCGCGCCTTCGGCAGCTATCAAAGGTCCGTGCGTAATCGGAAGCGAGACGGAGGTGCGCCACTGCGCTTTTATACGCGGTTCCGCACTCGTTGGCTCGAACTGCGTTGTCGGAAATTCGGTTGAGCTGAAGAATGTAATACTTTTCGATAATGTCCAGACTCCGCACTACAACTATGTGGGTGACAGCATCTTAGGCTACAGGTCACATATGGGTGCAGGGAGCATAACAAGCAATGTGAAGAGTGACAGAACGCTCGTGACGGTGAAGGCGCAGCCGCCGCTTGATACGGGTCTGAAAAAATTCGGCGTCGCCACTGCGCTTTTATACGCGGTTCCGCACTCGTTGGCTCGAACTGCGTTGTCGGAAATTCGGTTGAGCTGAAGAATGTAATACTTTTCGATAATGTCCAGACTCCGCACTACAACTATGTGGGTGACAGCATCTTAGGCTACAGGTCACATATGGGTGCAGGGAGCATAACAAGCAATGTGAAGAGTGACAGAACGCTCGTGACGGTGAAGGCGCAGCCGCCGCTTGATACGGGTCTGAAAAAATTCGGCGCGATACTTGGCGATTACGTTGAAGTCGGCTGCAATTCGGTATTGAATCCCGGCAGCGTACTCGGACGCCGCGTCAGCGTATACCCGGTGAGCTGTGTACGCGGCATAATTCCACAAGACTGCATAGTGAAAACAGGCAATGTGATAGTGCAGCGGAGCACAGACGGAGGCGCGGCGCAAAATGGGTAAATACTTTGGTACAGACGGCTTTCGTGGTGAGGCAAACCGTACTCTGACCGCTGATCACGCATACAAAATAGGGCGTTTCATAGGCTGGTATTTTAACGAACTGAAACGTCGCGCAGGAGATGACAGCCGTGCGCGTATCGTTATAGGCAAAGACACGCGCCGTTCTTCGTATATGTTTGAATTCGCGCTCACGGCGGGTCTCACCGCTTCAGGTGCGGATGTATATCTCTTACATGTCACCACAACGCCGTCCGTTGCGTATATCTGCCGCGTCGATTCCTTCGACTGCGGAATTATGATCTCAGCTTCGCACAATAAGTTCTTCGATAACGGAATCAAACTGCTGAACGGCAGCGGCGAGAAGATGGACGAAGATACAATATCGCTTGTCGAGGCGTATTTAGACAACGATCTTGAAGTCTTCGGACGTACTTGGATCGAAATTCCGTTTGCGCTGCGCGACCAAATCGGGCACACGATCGACTATACGAGCGGACGCAACCGCTACAAGGGCTATCTCATCTCGCTCGGCATGTATTCGTTCAAAGGGATGAAAGTGGCATTGGACTGCGCCAACGGCGCGGCGTGGGAAGAGGCGCGTGCTGTCTTTGAGGCTCTGGGTGCGAAAACACTTGTCATCAATGCCGAGCCGAACGGCGTCAATATAAACGAAAATGCGGGTTCTACGCATCCCGAAGGGCTATGTAAATTTGTTGTGGAAAATCACTGCGATGTCGGATTCGCGTACGATGGCGATGCAGACCGCTGTCTGGCAGTCGATGAGAAGGGTCAGCTTGTCACAGGCGACCATATACTCTACATCTACGGCAAATATATGAAAGAGCGCGGAAAACTCGTCACCAATACCATTGTAACCACGGTAATGAGTAATTTCGGGCTGTACAGGCTTTTGACGCGCTGGGTATAGATTACGCGAAAACGGCAGTCGGAGATAAATACGTATACGATTACATGGTGAAAAATAACTGCCGTCTCGGAGGCGAGCAGTCGGGACATATCATTTTCACGAAGTACGCGAGCACGGGTGATGGAATCCTCACTTCTCTCAAGCTGATGGAAGTGCTTTGCGCTAAGAACTGCCCCATGAGCAAGCTCAGTGAGGGACTCACCATATATCCGCAATTGCTTGTCAATGTGGAAGTTGAGGATAAAAACGCCGCGCAGTCCGATCCGGCTGTACAGGCGAGCGTGCGGAAAGTAGAAGAGGCTCTCGGCAGCAGCGGGCGAATTTTAGTGCGTGAATCCGGCACAGAACCGCTCGTGCGCGTTATGGTGGAGGCTGAGACGGGCGATCTGTGCTGGCAGTACGTGAACGAAGTCGTACAGACAATAAAAGACTGCGGCTACGCCGTCGAACATTGAACGCGTTCTCGGCTTTATCCTTTTTCAGCAAGAAGACTTCCACCTCTTAGGTGGGAGATGAATTGCCCAAACACAATAGAACCGTGGGGCACACGGGGGTAGCTCGCTTATGCTTAGTACACTGGTACTATCGAACGAGAATCAAACTCGCCGAGGTTAGGGAAGCACCCGACTCTTTAGGCGGGGGAGGATGTCACTTTCGCGCAAACTGCCCTTTTCTCACGCATATTTAATTTCGATACTCAGACACGCGGCAGAATCGAATACGGAGCGTTGGCGGATGGAATATCTGCAGGTTTTGGAAAATACGGAGAGCGGCAAACTGCTGGCTGCTGCCATTGTATCTATGATTCCGGTAATAGAACTGCGCGGCGGAATACCCTTCGCCGCAGGCATTGGCATACATCCGGTATTGGCTTACATTGTCTGCGTATTGGGCAACATGTTCCCGGTGCCGTTCATTGTTTTATATATAAGGAAAATATTTCTCTATCTGCGCGGTCACGTGCCGCATGTCGGGCGTTTTATAGATGCGCTGGAACGCAAGGCGCACTTAAAGGGCAGAAAAGTATTAAAATACCGTTACTTAGGTCTTTTTTTCTTTGTCGCGCTTCCACTGCCCGGGACGGGCGGCTGGACCGGTGCACTTGTCGCCGCATTTTTGAACATGCGCCTTAAAAACGCCCTTGGCTCTATTTTCGCGGGACTGTGCACGGCAGGTCTCATTGTCTCGGTTTTGACTAACTCTGTTACCGCGCTTATTCAATGACAAAAACAAAAAGTATGAAAAGACGTGAAAAGGAATGAAGGGAATAGTTCTGGCTGCGGGCAAGGGTACACGTCTGTATCCTATGACAAAGCCGATTTGTAAGCCCTTGCTGCCCGTATATGATAAGCCGCTTATATACTACCCGCTTGCTATTTTGATGCAGGCGGGCATCAAGGACATTCTTGTAATTGTGCCGCCGGGCGAGGAGGCGGCGTTCTCTGCACTGCTCGGAAACGGCTCTCAGATCGGACTTAATATCTACTATGCGGTACAGACTGTGGCAAAGGGTATAGCGGACGCGCTTTTGATTGCCGAGAGTTTCGCGCACGGAGATCAGGTCTGCCTTGTACTCGGCGACAATATTTTTTACGCGCTCACGCTTGAGCGCACTTTGAAAAAGGCAGCGCAGCAGAAATCGGGCGCAACCGTTTTCGGATATTGGGTAGAGAATCCGCGTCCGTTCGGCGTTGTCGAGTTTGACGACAAGGGAAGGGCAATTTCAATCGAAGAGAAACCTAAAAATCCGAAAAGCAATTATATAATCCCGGGTCTCTATTTCTACGACCATCAGGCAATGGAAAAGCGCGTGAACTTAAGCCTTCAGCTCGCGGGGAGCTTGAAATTACGGATGTAAACGTTGAGTATATGCGTCGCGGACAATTGCAGGTCGTGCCGCTCGAAAAGGGTTTTACTTGGCTCGATGCCGGCACGGCGGACAGTTTGCTCGATGCCGCACAGACAATAAAAGAACTTGAACAGCGCAGTGGACGCTGCATTGCCTGCCTTGAGGAACTCGCGCTCGACGAGGGCTGGATCACGCGTGAACAGGTGCACAAGATGGGCGATGATTTGGGAAAAACGCTCTACGGAAAGTATTTGCAGAGCCTGTGATTTCGCCTTCGGCGTATAAAAAGTTAAACTCAGCTGCGCGGTTGCGCCGCAACTGAGTTTTAACAATTATAACTATACGTTCTGCGCCGTCAGGCAAGATATACGGCAGTGCCGTAGGCGACAACTTCCGCCGCGCCGTCCATTATTGCGGAGGAACTGAAGCGTACATTTATTACGGCATCGGCGTTGAATTTCGCCGCTTCTGCTTCCATGCGGCGCAGTGCAACTTCACGCGCTTCATTCAGCATCTCGGTGTAACCCACAATTTCGCCGCCTACTATCGTTTTCAGCCCCGCCATGAAGTCGCGCCCTAAGTGCTTACTCTGCACTGTTGCGCCTTTTACAAGCCCTATTGCCTCGCGTATCTCGCGTCCGGGCACGTGATCTATATTCAGAATGAGCATAAACTTTCAGCCTCACAATCAACTGTAATTTTCAATCCTGAACTCTGTTTTTGTATGGCATTATTATAATCTGTTTTGCAAACACAGTCAAGACAGCATCAGAAAGTCTGTGATAATGATGGGTAAGTCTGATGACAAGGACGCCGTTATTCTGGAACTCCTCAATCTTACACAGAAAATGACGTCACATAACCTAAGCCGCGTGGGAAGTGATTTCTTCGGCTCGAATTCAGATCCCGTTACGAAAATTCCCACGAGTATAAATACGAATACAAACGTCAAACCGGATACAGGCGCGAATAACAGCGAACAAACACTTCGGAAAACGCGAATTCCGAGTCTGCCGCAGAGGGCGGTGAAGCGCAGGTCAAAGAGCCTGAGAATATCGATGATTTGCTGCGTGAACTCGATGAATACATCGGACTTGACGTGATAAAGTCCGAAGTGCGCGATCTGATCGATCTCGTAAAGATACACAAGCTCCGGCGCGAAAATAACTTGCCCGAGCCGAATATGTCACTGCACATGGTCTTCACGGGTAATCCCGGGACCGGAAAGACGACAATTGCGCGTCTGATGGCGCGTATTTACCACAGTCTCGGCATTCTCTCAAAAGGGCAGCTCGTGGAGACAGACAGGAGCGGACTCGTTGCGGGATACGTCGGTCAGACGGCTCTCAAAACGTCAAAGGTGATCGAGAGCGCGATGGGAGGCGTACTTTTCATCGATGAGGCGTATGCGTTGAGCGGAAAAGGCGAATCGGATTTCGGACAAGAAGCGATAGATACGCTGCTTAAGGCGATGGAAGATCACCGAGATGACCTGATTGTGATTGTCGCGGGATACGATGAACTTATGGATCGCTTCATACACTCGAATCCGGGACTTGAATCGCGCTTTAACCGCTTTATGCACTTTGACGATTACAGCACGGAAGAATTGTTCGGAATATTCAAAATGCGCTGCTCCAAGGGCAGTTACACACTTGCGCCGGATGCCGAAGAGGCGGTAAAAGCGCGGATCGAGGCGGAGAATAACGCGACATTTGCCAACGGGCGCGGTGTGCGGAATATGTTTGAACGCATACTTGTGCGTCAGGCATCGCGGCTCGCAAAATTAGACCATACGCCGACGCGTGACGAACTCAGCGAACTTACCGCAGAAGACTGCAAACCCTGAGTGCGCCCATTTTCGGTGCGAAAAAAGATTCGGCGTACATGCAATAATACAACTTTTCGGAGGATTCTTTATATTGGAACAAAGGATAAGTCTGGAACGTTTGGAACATGCTGTAAATCTTTTCGGTTCTTTTGACGGCAATATACACCTGATAGAGTCCGAATTTTCCGTAAAAATAACGAGTCGTGACGGTGAATTGCGAATAAACGGTGACGCGGAAAACGTACTTTCGGCACATAAGGCTGTCGACGGTCTCCTGATGCTTTCAGCCCGAGGCGAGAACTTGAGCGATCAGAATGTACGCTACGTCTGCGCACTGGTAAAAAGCGGAAAAGGCGACCGTATCGCCGAACTCACCGACAAAAGCAATGTGCTCTGCGTCTCAGCAAAAGGACGTCCGGTGAAACCCAAGACGCTCGGGCAGGAAGCTTATGTGAAATCCGTACTCTCCAATACTGTGACGATAGGCGTCGGACCTGCCGGAACGGGCAAAACCTATCTCGCCGTCGCCGCAGCAGTGCAGGCGTTCAGGGATCGCCAAATAAACCGCATCATATTGACGCGTCCGGCTGTCGAGGCGGGCGAAAGGCTCGGTTTCCTGCCGGGTGATTTGCAAAGTAAAGTGGATCCCTACCTTAGACCTCTCTATGACGCGTTATTTGACCTGCTCGGCGCGGAGACATATCAAAAATACGTTGAACGCGGGAGTATAGAAGTCGCGCCGCTCGCCTATATGCGCGGACGCACTTTAGATGACAGTTTTATCATTCTCGATGAAGCGCAGAATACAAGCCGAGAGCAGATGAAAATGTTCTTGACGCGGCTCGGATTTGGCTCGAAAATAGTTATCACGGGCGATACAACACAGATCGACTTACCGGAAGGCAAAATCTCAGGTCTGAAAGAGGCAATGCGCGTACTGCGCAATGTGGAAGGCATAGGGATCTGTGAACTGAGTGACGCGGATGTTGTGCGCCACGTCATGGTACAGCGCATAGTTCAGGCGTACGCCGAATACGAGAGTCGCCGCGCTTCGGAGCGTGAACATGAACGTGAAATCGAACGCAAAAATGGCGATGTATACACAGAAAAGGACGTAAGAGAAACAGCTGCCGCAAGACACGAAAGACGGGAAACAGATACACATGAAACGGAAAAAACGCAAAGGCGGCATCCCGCGCACAGACCACTACATTCCGGTACGGGCGACCGTACCGGGCATAGACGAAGGCATACGCGCATTTATTCGCAAGGTAATACGCACAGCTCTGCACGCGGAAGGCATTGATTTTCCGTGCGAAGTGGATGTTCTCGTGACGAGTGACGGTGGAATACGTGAGATCAACAGCGCACAGCGCGGGATCGATTCCGCGACGGATGTACTTAGTTTTCCGGCACTCGAACTTTCACCGGGCGTACTGCCCGATCCCGAACGTGACGCCGAACCTACGGGCGTAAGTGACGCTTTTGAATTTGTACTTGTGGACAATTCGGCGGAAACGGGCGTGGAGGCTGAATTTTCGGATTCGGAAGAAATTATGATGCGCGTACCGCTCGGTGACATGGTTATTTCGATGGAGCGCGTGACCGCGCAGGCGAAAGAGTACGGGCACTCTAACCGCCGCGAACTTGCTTATCTCACCGTGCACTCCGTACTGCACCTGTTGGGCTACGACCACATGGACGAGGGCGCGGAAAAAGCGCGTATGCGAGAACACGAGGAAAAAATACTCGCTCTTTTGGATCTTTCTTTAACGTAAACAGCGTATAGTTGTATTTTTCGAAAAATTTGTAAACTGGTGTGTAGTAGCAGAGATGGAGAGAAAAAAAGAAGTGATTCCCGCAGTTGCCGCAATCGGGGGCTTGATACTCCTGTTTATAAGACGCTGGAATCTGAGCGTTGGATTTGAACCGATAACGAATTTGGCGGTGCGTGGGAGCGTGTCCTTCGCGGTTTTTTTTGCCGTAAGTGTCGCAACCGCGCTTGCTATCCTCATACTTACTTGTATGTATATACCGGCACCGAAAAAGGTAAACGCCAAAGCGGCACAGGACTGCGGCGAATCCGAAATTGTGGACTCGGACGCGGATCAAAATACTGCCGAACAGGACGCGGAACTGCCTACCGTATTCCCCTTCCCGTTCAAAATCGACTGGAGCGAGCACCGCGCATTCGCCGTTTTTCCAATTGCAGGCGCGTTTGTACTCATGATGTCCGGTGCGGCGGATCTCTTTGAAGGTTTCACGGGCATGAATTTGATGTACCGTATTTTCAGCAGCAGCGGTATTGCTTGGCGTTATGAGTATATCTATAACGGTCTGATCGAGGGCGGAACGGTCGGTATGAGCATGGGAGTACAGTGTTTCTCCGGTCTGCTCTCCATACTCTCCGCATGGGTTATTCTGAATGCTATGACAATTTTTGCGGAAGGTGAAGTGCACATGCGCGGCTTGATGCTCATTCCGACAATAGCCGTTGCCTACAGGATGGTCAGCCTGTACCGCATGAATTCGGTAAATCCTGTGCTGGAAGATTACACTCCGGGACTTGTCGCAGCCGTTTTTATCATACTTGCTTTTTATAAGTTTTCAGAATTCGCGTTCAGCGATGGGAACATGCGCGGCTTCACTTTCTATTCCGCGTGTGCCGTCATGTTCACTCTCTGCACATTGACCGACAGCACCCGCTATGCCTCGACTGTGCTTATGCAGCTCGGCAGTGCGCTTACACTCTTCGGTTTTTCAAACGCCGCGCTATGCGCAATGCAAATGCCGAATGAATAGAAATACATGAAACGCTGTCCCCGAGACATAAAACGAATCGGAGACGGCGTTTATTTTTGCGTGCGCCGCGCAAACTACAGTTGAATATGTACAAAAACGGCATCTCACGTGCGTAAAACTACGCCGGAGATGCCGTTCGCTTTTGCTTTGGTTTCGCTTTGTTGGCTTTTCAGCTCTACACAGGACAGGGTGTCAAATCAGATCCGAAGAATCGGACAATCCGGACAAGAAAGCCCCTTCATGTGCGTGTGCATACCAAGCTTCACCGTACGTCTCATCTTCGCGTCACGCATGGGCGGAAGATGGGCTTTTTACAGTTCAGCCCTGCTGTGCCTGCTGTTCGCGAATTTTAGCAAAGCACTCGCTGCAGTATACGGGACGATCGGACTTGGGCTCGAAGGGAATACGCGCCTCGCCGCCGCAGTTTGCACATACAGCGGTGAAATACTGGCGCGGTCCGCGAGCTGCGTTCTTTCGCGCATCACGACATGCCTTGCAGCGCTGCGGCTCATTCTGAAAACCGCGCTCAGCGTAGAACTCCTGCTCGCCAGCCGTGAACACGAATTCGTTCCCGCATTCCTTGCACACCAGAACTTTATCTTCGTACATTTTGCTACCCTCTCCTTGGGAAAAATAAGATGTTCACATTATAATCACCTGATACCGAAATTGTCAAGTCATTTTTTTTACACTTAAATAAAGTTTTTTTCATCAACACACATGGTTTTCAAAATTAGTAAATTTCTGTTTTTCAGATTTTCTTGACGTATTCCGGAATTGCATAGTAGAGGGACTATTTGC
>SJYC01140001.1:0-23954 GCA_006408675.1 Madoqua kirkii | reverse complement strand
AGTAACAGGCAAATTTGACCTTGGAGTACAAAATGAACCAGGGCAGAGGATAACAGTTTGGCCAAGAAGATGCACTGGTCATAGCAAACACCCTCTTCCAACAACACAAAAGAAGACTCTACACATGGACATCACCAGAGAGTCAATAGCAAAAACAGATTGATTATATTTTTTGCAGCCAAGATAGAGAAGCTCTATACAGTCAGCAAAAACAAGACCAGAAACTGACTGTGGCTCAGATTATGAATGCATTGAAAAATTCAGACTTAAATTGAAGAAAGTAGGGAAAACCACTAGACCATTCAAGTATGACCTAAATCAAATCCCTTATGATTATACAGTGGAAGTGACAAATAGATTCAAGGGATTAGATCTGATAGAGAGAGTGCTTGAAGAACTAAGGATGGAGGTTCATGACATTGTATAGGAGGAAGTGATCAAGACCATCCCCAAGAAAAAAGAAATGCAAAAAGGCAAAATGGTTGTCTGAGGAGGCCTTACAAATAGCTGAAAAAAAGAAGAGAATCAAAAGGCAAAGGAGAAAAGGAAAGACATACCCATTTGAATGCAGAGTTACAAAGAATAGTAAGGAGAGATGAAAAAGCCTTCTGAAATAGAGGAAAACAATAGAATGAGAAAGACTAGAGATCTCTTCAACAAAATTCAAGATACCAAGGAAATACTTCATGCAAAGATAGGCACAATAAAGGACAGAAATGGTATGGACCTAACAGAAGCAGAAGATATTAAAAAGAGGTGGCAAAAATACACAGAAGAACTGTACAAAAAAGATCTTCATGACCCAGATAATGACAATGGTGTGATCACTCATCTAGAGCCAGGTATCCTGAAATGTGAAGTCAAATGGGCATTACGAAGTATCACTATGAGCAAAGCTAGTGGAAGTGATGGAATTCTAGTTTAACTATTTCAAATCTTGAAAGATGATGCTGAGAAAGTGCTCCACTCAATATGCCAGCAAATTTGGAAAACTCAGTAATGGCCATAGGACTGGAAAAGGTCTGTTTTTACTCCAATCCCAAAGAAAGGCAATGCCAAAGAATGCTCAGACTACTGCACAATTGCACTCCTTTCACACTCTAGCTTCCCCCATAGCTCAGTTGGTAAAGAATCCACCTGCAATGCAGGAGACCCCAGCTCAATTCCTGGGTTGTGAGTATCTTCTGGAGAAGGGATAGGCTACCCACTCCAGTATTCTTGGGCTTCCCTTGTGGCTCCACTGGTAAGGAATCTGCGTGCAATGTGGGAGACCTGTGTTCAGTCCCTGGGTTAAGAAGATCTCCTGGAGAAGGGAAAGGCTACTCACTCAAGTATTCTGGCCTGGAGAATTCCATGGACTCTATAGTCTATGGGGTCGCAAAGAATTGACACAACTGAGCAACTTTCACTTTCACACAGTAGAAAAGTAATGCTCAAAATTCTCTAAGCCAGGTTTCAACAGTATATGAACAGTGAACTTCCAGATAGTCAAGCTGGGTTTGGAAAGGCAGAGGAACCAGAGATCCAGTTTCCAACATCCACTGGATCATCAAAAATCAAGAGCATTCCAGAAAAACATCTACTTCTGCCTTATTAACAACATCAAGGCTTTTGCCTGTGTGAATCACAATAAACTGTGGAAAATTCTTCAAGAGGTGGGAATACCAGACCACTTTACCTGACTCCCAAGAAATGAGTACGCAGGTCAAGAAGCAACAGTTCGAACCAGACATGGAACAGACTGGTTCCAAACTGGGGAAGGAGTATGTTAAGGCTGTATATTGTCATTCTGCATATTTAACTGATATACAGAGTGAAGTGAAGTGAAGTCGCTCAGTCATGTCTGACTCTTTGTGACCCCATGGACTGTAGCCTACCAAGCTCCTCTGTCCATGGGATTTTCCAAGCAATAGTACTGGAGTGGGTTGTCAGTTCCTTCTCCAGGGGATCTTCCCAACCCAGGAATCGAACCTGAGTCTCCCGCATTGTAGACAGACACTTTACTGTCTGAGCAACCAGGGAGGATGTGAAATGCCAGGCTGGATGAAATAAAAGGTGGAAGTAAGACTGCTGAGAGAAATATCAATAACCTCAGATACTCAGGTGATACCACACTTATGGCAGAAAGTGAAGAACTAAAGAGCCTCTTGAAGAAAGTGAAAGAGGAGAATGAAGAAGGTGGCTTAAAACTCAACATTCAAAAAAATTAAGATCATGGCATCTGGTCCCATCACTTCAAGGCAAATAAATGGGGCAACAATGGAAATAGTGACAGACTTTATTTGGAGGGGGGGCCCAAAATCACTGCAGATGGTGACTGCAGTCATGAAATTAAAAGATGCTTGCTCCTTGGAAGAAAAACTATGACCAACCTAGACAGCATATTGAAAAGCAGAGACATTACTCTGCCAACAAAGGTCCATCTTGTCAAAGCAATGTTTTTTTCAGTAGTCATATACGGATGTGAGAGCTGAACTATAAAGAAAGCAGAAGAATTGATGCTTTTGAACTATGGTGTTGAAGAATACTCTTGAGAGTCCCTTGGACTGCAAGGATATCCAACCAGTCCATCCTAAAGGATATCAGTCCTGAATATTCACTGGAAGGACTGATGTTGAAGCTGAATCTCCAATAATTTGGCCACCTAATGAGAAAAACTGCATCAAGGTCTTTTCAAATGAGCATGATTGAAGGCAGGAGGAGAAGGGGACAACAGAGAATAAGATTTTTGAATGGCATCACCGACTCATTGGACATGATTTTGAACAAGGTCTGAGAGTTGGTGATGGACAGGGAAGCTTGACATGCTGCAGTCCTTGGGTCGCAAAGAGTTGCACACAAGTGAGTGTCTGAACTGAACTGTGACCTCTCTAGATATCATCTCCTTATCTGCTAAAGAGAATGTACAGATTTCTTAGAACTGTCATAGCAAAGTACCATGACTTGGGTGGTTTAAAACTACAGAAATTCCTTCTCACACAGTTTTAGAGGACAGAAGTCCAAATGTCAACAGGGCAAGTTCCTTCTGAGGACACAGGGATAATCTGTTCCAAGCCTGTCTCCTAGCTCCTAGCTCCTCTCTAGATTGAGAGTTGGCAATCCTTCACATTTCTTGGCATGTAGCTGCTTCACTCCAATCTCTGTCTCTGTCCTAGCATTACAGTCTCCCTGTGTTTATGTCCAAATTTCTCTCTTCTTAAGGATGCCAATCATGCTAGATTAAGGCACACGCTAATGATTTCATCTTAACTTGATTATATTTGCGGGGTCCCTATTTTCAAATAGGCTTCCCAGGTGGCACTAATGGTAAAGTGTTGCTGTTCAGTCACTCAGCAATGTCTGACTCTATGTGACCCCATGGACTGTAGCACGCCAGGCTTCCCTGTCCTTCACTATCTCCTAGTTTACTCAAATTCATATCCATTAAGTCAATGATGCCATCCAGCCCTCTCTGTCACCTCCTTCTCTTCCTGCCCTCAATCTTTCCCAGCATTAGGATCTTTTCCTGCAATGCAGCATGCCTAAGAGACATATGTTTGATGCCTGGATCAAAAAAGATCCCTTGGAGGAGGGCATAGCAACCCGTCCAGTATTCTTGCCTGGAGAATCCCATGGACAGGAGAGCCCACTGGGCTACAGCCCATAGGGTTGCAACAAGTTAGACCTGACTAGACCAACTTAGCATGCATGCACACGTTTTCAAATAAGGTCATATTCAGAGTATGAGTGTACAGAGTAAGAGGTTCAGTATGAGTTTTAGGGAATACAATTCAACCTATAACAGTGGGTAAAAATCAAATGCCTTTCTCATAGCACCAAGAGAGGAATTAAATAAGTTAATAACACAAAGACCACTGCAAATAGGTTTGTACCCATGGGAGAAAAAATCATTTTGGGGGGGTTCCCCAACATCCATCATGTATGACTTCATAAAAGAGTCAGTCTTTGGACCTTGTTGGCACCACTGGTTCTGCTACCACCAACTCTACTTGTTGCCTTGGCAAAATATTATTACCATGAATATTATTATAATGCTATTCTAACTCTGCTTCTTTTGTGTGGGTGTGTTCAACCCTTTGTAAAGCTTGATGCCTGTCCATAAACTTTCTTTCTGTTCTAACTCTTCAAAGTTCTGCTTGGAAGTGGCATCGAGCTGGTATGAACTGGAAATCTGAATGGCTCTGTGAACACAAAGACAGATGGCAGAATCCCCATTGGAATGTGTGGCCAGCACATGGCTGCTATTTGTTTTCACTCTCAAGTAGTCAGCAGACACACTGTGATTATACTGCAGCTGCGGTGAGGTTTACTTCCAGAACTCTCCAGGACCACAGGGCAGTGAATAGCAGGCATTACCTGGACAGGTGAATTCCTAAACAGGAATAAGAGAATCTTTCAGTTTCCTGGGAATAGGATGTAGGCGGCAAGGTCTCTCATGAATGAGTAGCCACATTTTAATACGCAAGAGGGACTTGAAAACCAAACTATGGCTTCTCATATAATTCTGACTCAATGTCTTCAGTGCTGTCCTGTCATCTGCAGGCTAATTCCCAAGTTTCTTTACCTCTCTCGCAGTCTAGTTCACAATCTGGCCATTTGCACATTTACTTGCTATTTCTTGCCTCTCATGTCACCAAATTTTCTGCATTCCTGATACATGTACAATTTCCCTGGAATGGAATTTCTTACTTCTCTTGCATAACTCTTGTCTTCTTAAAACCAGCTCAGGCTGTATCTCTCCTAGGCAGTCCTTTTCATGTACCAATCTGGGATAATTGGGCATCTATTTTATTATTTCTCAAATTATACCAAGGTTTTTCTATTTTTTTTTTTTGTCTGTCTGGACAATATCTTTTTCAAGTCTTTAGGGTCTAAAAAGTAGTTCATAGTCAATAACTGTTAGTTGAATTAAATTTCATAAGAATAAAATTTCTAATCGTTTTCTCTCTCTTCTTATATCACTTGGGAGAAAAATAAGAAAGGTGAGATCCTATGTTATCCTCTTTCAGAAGAATAAGATATTCTCTTAATAGGACATAAAGCTTCTAAAGAACAAGAGGTAGAATAGACCATATCTGAAAGGTATTCATTTATTCAACAAATATTTACTCATTTTCTTCCATGTAGTAGGCATTGGATATATAAGATTAAAAAGTTCTTGTCCTGAATTATAAGTAACTCTAAGTATAAAAGGAATAAAACATGTAGAGATAATTTTTGTATGGTGAATAAGAGCATGAAGAAATTACTTCCATGCTGGCATAATAAAAGATTTCCAAAACGTGGGAAGGCAGTCTTGCCTTAAAAATAGTTGAATAAATTTCTGTTTCTACTTTTCACTGTTCATATAGTCCATAACTGTGTCTAATTTTGTTTTCACCCCTCCTGTTCCACTTAAATGGTTCTGTCAAAATCAACAAGACCTTCATGTTGCCAAGGTTATTTTTTCATCTTATTCAACCTATCAGCAAAATTTGACAAAAAAATCTTTTGATTTTTCTACTATACTTCTGATGACACTTTACTCCCCTCATGTCTTCTCCTGCAGATTTTTAGATTACACAATAAGAAGTTAGATTCTTCAGGCCACAGTTACATATATTATTTCAGGTCTTATCATGATTGGAGAATAAAGAGTTCTTTGTTTTTATATGTTTAACTAAATTAAACTAGCATAATATGCCAACACCTTTAGCGTTTGAATTTTAAGATAAAGAACAATTTCGGGTAAAAGGAAGTATTTCAGACACAGCTGTAGAGACGTGAAAGTGGGCTAGGACTGACTGAAAGAAGGCAGATTTATTGGAAAATTTTTAAAACTCTGGTTAACACTTGGAAGAGGTTACCCATATTTTGGTGATGGAAGACAGCCTCCAGTTAATAGGGTATATACAATTTGAATTCATTCCAAAGGATCGTTGTACTGATTCAGAATCATCAATGACTTTATTTTGTAGGCCTATGTGTGGGTGTTATTTATTGCTGTTAATTACCATATTAATTACTTTAGGACTTTGGTTTTTGTATACACCTTACCTTTGTAGCATTTTTTCTATCATCTATTATACTCCAGAGAAGAGTAATAATTTTAGGGCAGTACACAGATTTTCCTAGTCATTGTGTCTGTCTAGTATTGAATTGGGATCCTCAGTTCCTATTGAGTAGGTACTGAGCTTCAGCTTGGCCTTTGAGGCACATTTGCAAGTGAATGAGGAGGATACCTATATAGGAATTTAGGGGAGGCTATCTACTATAAATGGGATATGGTTGGATCCACCACAGGATAAAATTGTCCTGATAAATTTAGAAGGAAAAGTGAAAGAAAAATCAGAATTTGTAACCAGATGAAATTTGATACTTTGCAGGGTAAAAGGAGGGCTGCTGCAAAAGTGTGCATCACGGCCTTGCATACATGAATGTCTCTATCTCTTATTCATGTTCGTGCATGTTTGTGTTCCTGTCTATATATCATGTATTTCTGGTGTTTTTATGTTTATGTGAAGAATGAGTGCATTCATCCAGTGAATTCTGGGGCCTCTTTCAGTTCTGGAAACCTATAGTCCTGTGATTCTGTGTTTTTATCAGAGTTCATAAACATGTCAGTTTATATCTGATCTGAATGTGCTCTAGGTATTTATTTATAGCACTGCAATGCATATTTGCAATGGAAGTTGGTGGAAAGTCTTTCTGTCATACTTATGATCTAACTGGAGTCAGGCAGGTGAATGTTTGACCTGCTTTCTTGCTTCAGGGTACACTTAAAACTTAGGAAATAGTCATGAATAAAGTTGATGGTACCTGTGATGATTAATTTTGTGTCAACCTATCTGGGCCACAGGGCGCCCAGATATTTGGTCAAATGTTACTCTGGGTGTGTCTGTGAGAGTGGTTTTGGATGAGATGAACATTTGACTTGGTAGACTGAATGAAAGGAGATTGCCCTCTCTGATATGAATGGCCATCGTTCAACCAAAGTGCTGAGGAGAACAAAAATGTTCATCGTCCCACGATGAGGAGAGAAATCCTCTCGCTTGTTTGCTTGAGCTGGACATCAGTCTTTTCCTGCCTTCAAACTGAAATTGAAACATCAGGTCTTCTTGGATCTTGAACCTGTCAACTTTTGGACCAGAACTGTACCACTGACTCTCTAGGATCTCTGACTTGCTGCTTATATTTAGCTGTCACCCTAAACGCATGAACCAATTCCTTATTTTGTTTGTGTACACGTATAACCTGATTTTTTTTAAATTTGGTTTTACAGAACTCTGATTAGTGAACCACCTAAGCAAACTACTAGGATGGATTGTGCTTCTGGAAACTTGCTTATAGTGTCTGACTCTTTTCGACCCCACGGACTGTAGCCTACCAGGCTTCTCTGTCCATGGGATTCTCCAGGCAAGAATACTGGAGTGATTACCATTTTCTTCTTCAGGTTTTATGAATAGCAACAGGGAACCTAGATAGAAGAGAAGACCTGAAGCGATTCCCAATCCCCTCACACCTGAAGGGAGACAGTTCAAGTCAGGAAACACGTGCCTGGGAACCTTCAAAACATATGTAAGGAGACTGCCCTTAAATTTCTCACACCTAAAAGTGGTCCATATAGAAGTGAATTATTATTTCCCTGGGATATTCACTTCTTTTACTGCTTACCCCACTTTCTCCTTGAAACATAACTATGTATATAAGCCTCTTATAATTTTAACATTTCTAAATAATTTAAATGTAAAATGATTGGGAATAGATTAAGGTATTGTTTAAGGTCTTATAGAAAGTCTTTGTTAGTTTCTAACTTGCTTTGACTTGTATAACATGTTTGAAGGTAGATTTTTCAGTCTCATAAAACAGTATTGGAAAAATTAAAATGCCCCAGTCCTTCTACTTCTTTCATATATTTGCCTGCATTGCAACTGCCCAGAAGAATTTCATGCTAAAAGCTATATATATCTCATTATCCAAGGAAACTTGATCCTTGACTAGGACTTCATGACAGGTTTCTGGGCTCCTCTAGCCAGGGATTCTTCGGGATTGTGAAGAAGCCACATAGCTCTCACAGGAAAGACACTGGAATCTGATTACTAGAAGGTGGTTTAATTTAATTCAACTTTCAGAACTTCTAAGCCTGAGGTAGAATTCCTTGGAAGCTCTTTTTTTGACTTCATGATCCAGATCTAGACCAGCATCAATTCTTTCAGTGATTTCTTCTTCACTTAAAAGTGATCCCTTGCCTTCAGGAGGAGATAGCATCTTCTAATGCCTGAATATTTTATAAGTTTATATTTGTCGGTTTTAACTTTTCATGCTTTATTTTAAAAAGGCAATGGCAAAACTTTGCAAAAGGAGGTGGTCAGGCTTTGAAGCAGAGATCTTAAACCGCAGCTTGCCAGTCCAATTGCAATGCTCTTAAATGAACTGAGATTAATACTTCTCATCCTCACTGCTATAATATCAGGTTTAGCTTTCCTTTTTTAAATTACATGCTTGGCCTTCAAAGGCATTTGAATTTGCAGACTTTGTATTAAATAGCATTATAGGAGTCAAAAAAAAAAAGAAGGAAGGGAAAAATGGACACCTCTGCAGCGCTGAGTCAAAGAAATAGAAGGAATATATGCCAACTTCAGTTTTTCATTTGCAGAGATCTTTGAAACCTGTTGTTGGGCACCCACCTTTCAGGGCTGTATTCCTGAAATTATGTCCCACCGTATGTTACTTTCTTTCCATCCATAAGCATCTCTCCTTTCTTTTCTAAAATAATGACCACTGACTCTTTTTTGGAGTTGCTCTCACTTACTCCAAGACAGGGTGAGGAGAAAGAGTTTTCACTTTAACCTTGTCTTGTTATCTTTTAGAAAGGGAGGTGTTCTCATTTTTCAGACAAGGGTTGTATGTGTATGTGTTCATTTCTAATGTCTAGGAGAAAGCACACAGAGGATAATGACAAAATTAGCCAAAATAATATCACAATACTTAAAGAAATCAAATTTTATTTTAATTCTAGTCAGCTTTTGCAGAATCTCCTTCCTATCTAGTACTGAAAAATTTAATAATGTAGCTAGAATTGTATTTTATCTGTTTTTAGCTTAAGCCGTGGGAAGTTCAGCTCAAAGTAGAATCAGATTAGAACTGCTGTTGACCCGGTGGAAGACTCTACCCCTGACAAAGCTGTTCACTAATTTGTTCTTACACTTGAACCCCTCCAGGTGCCCCTCAATCTTCTGAAGAGAGGAAGTCACTTTTTACCCTTGTGTCGAGGGCTCTCCTCTAGGGGATCCTTGATATTCTAAAACCATTTTTGCAGACATTTCCTTCAAACCCTCAGAGATCCCTCAGGACAAGAAAGGCTATTTTCCATCAGGTCTAAAGATTTGTTTCCTGGGTCTCAGACTGTCCTGTAGTCACCTTCTTGGAAACCTCAGTAGAGATCTCCCTTAGCCCAGGTCTTCCAGTGGGTGTCATCTCACTAATGGATTGCTGAAGCAGTTTTTGTCTTGCAATATTGTTCAGATTTACTTCACTTACTTTATTTCCACATCTTGTCTTGGCCTCCTCAGAAGTCACTGGAGTCCTCAGCAGCCTGGCCATGTTGCCTCTCACAAGGACTGGAGGGTCTCATCAATGTATCAATTATCGTTTACAGCCCTATTCTCTGATGGACTATCCCTGATGCTTCTATTTCTACTTTGAAGAAGCATGGGTTTCCTATAAGGCAAAAGCAAGTGTAGCGGATATCAATCAGTGACTTAATCCAACATTTTCCAAGTCATGTTTTATAAAAGCCTGCTAACACCCCTCAATCAAATAAATTTAAGAAATTGCATATTGTAGCCCTTCAGGAAAACTTGCTATTTGCATAGCATATTGACAATCTTATGAAGTCCTTCAGTAAATAATTGATTTTTTATACCAACATATCCCAACTTAATTGATGGTAGAATAATCATTTTCCCCCAGTAAAATCACCTTTGAACATCTTTTAGTGTCCTATAGACTATTGATGAGGGAATATAGATTTAATTATTTCTGGTTTCAGAACTATTGATACTATTTTCCCAGTCATTGCCCTATCTCTCTCTCTGTCCTAGATGACTATTTCTCTCCATCATCTCTCTCCTCAAGCCTCCAGGTGCCCTTCACTCACCCTCCTTACTGAGTGCTGATGACTTGATTATGACTCCACTCACTAAGAAAATAGAAGCAATCAGAAGAAAACTTCTGTACCCTCTCATCACCAAATTTAGCATGTTACTTGCACCTGTGCCACATTCAGGATCTCATCTATCCTGTTGCAGAGAAGCGATTGCCCACATCCTGATGTGAGACCAACACTACTCCTAGCATGATGAAGTCCATCCCTTTTTAGCAACTTGAGAGTTTTCCCCTGCAATGATGCTATTCATTTCATGTCACCAATTGTTCACGGTCTACAAGATTATTTCCCAACATGCAAACTTTTCTACTCTCTCTGATATTAAAAACAAAACTAAACAAGAAAGCCTAAATCCCTTTCTTGTTTCCCATATTCTTTCCATTTTCTGTACTCTGGTTTATAGAAAAAGTTCTTGAAGGAGTTTTCTGTACTCACTACCTCTCTCTGTCTCCTTTCATTTTCTCTAAAACCCACTCAAGTCAGGATTTTCCCCTCAAGAACTTTTCTTTTTGACAATATGATCCTCATGTTGACAAATCCTCAGTTTCTATTTGCTCATTCTCAGCATTTCACCCAGATTCTCCTTCCTTCTTGTGGAAATACTTCTTTCATTTTCCCACAACCAGCCGAAGAAGACCTAGACATTTTATTATTCCTGGGACAGCAGATGGTATGAACTTCTTGTTTGCACCAGTTCTGTTTGTCCCAAGTCCCATGGGAGTGTTCACTCAGGGGCCAGCCTGAGTGAATGGTGTATACACAGTGACAGTTGATGTTACAGCTTCAGAATTTTGAGTTTGGCAAACCCCAACCTTTTAAAATGGTTACTAGAAAACCTACTCAACTTTCACCCTGAAGAGAGAGGGTCTTTGCTACCCTGATCAAGAAACAAATCTGCCCTCTGCCCGAGAGGGAGCCACTACCTCTAGCTTGCAAGGCCACCCTACAAATATCCTTGGAAGTATTTTCAAAGAATATTGTTACAAGTGAAAACATCACGGAGAATTGTTTCCCAGTCGACACTGCTGCTATCTGGAATCCTCCTCTTTCAGATATTTGCATGGCTTTCTGCCTCATTTTATTCAGATCTCTGTTTAAGTGTCACCTTTCCTGACCACCCTCTCTCTCTCCCATCTCCTTTTCTTTGTGGCCTTGGCTCTGTCTGACATATGAATTTACTGTTGGATTGGCTACCTGCCCTATTAAAATGCAAGCTTCATGGTGTCCAGAAGTTTGTTTTGTTTACTGTTGATTCCACAGCTCCTGGATTAGTAACTGACAGAATAGGTGATCACTAAATAGTTGTTAAGTGAAATGGACATCTGAATAATTCTGTTTAGTAATCCTACCCAGTGTCTCAGTCTTTTAAAATAAATCACTTTGGTGCCATCTCCATGCAAGCAAGTAAGATTTTTAAAGTTACATTATTTCAATATAAAAAATAAGTAGCTTAATCACAAAGAGCATGTGAATGCACTCAGTTAGCACAAAAGAAAATAATTTGTTAATCTATCCCTCTGTGAATGAGTGTTCTCTGGACCTCGCATGACAACAAAGGAAAGTGTATAATACATGTTAGACTGATTTCCAACAAAAGTGGCTAACATATTAGGAAGCCTTAAATCTTTAAGAAAAGCTTCATTTATCAGGAAAAATTACTGACATGAAATATAACTCTATGTGATTATCTTGGTTAATTAATGAGCTATTCTCTATTGAATTATCTGGTTCAGTCCTTGACAGAATATGCTTAAAAATAAACAGAATGCCTTTGCTCTAATCTAGCTTTGCAGCTAACTTAAAAAAATGCACATAAAATTGATTCACATAATTTCCACTGAGGGCTGATATGCATAGAAGCTATGTGTCCTACCCACAGGATTCTTAGCAAGTATCTTTTTTTTTTTTTTAATTTTTAAAAGTCTATGTCCTTCTGCATGATTTAAGACCCAGGTTCCAATCTCCCTCAGATGCTTTGTCAGTTGACCTATGTTGCTTCATTTGATTTTTCACCTGCCACTCAGCAGCCATTGCACCCCAAGATCAGATCTAAGCTGCCATCTAAATTCCCAAGCTTATTAAGTGTTGTTTTTTTTTTTTTTTCTCTTTTCCAGTTGAGTTAGCTAGGTGTGAAGCTGATGAGCTTAAACCCACTGTACACTAATTCTTCAGTGGATTAGGAGCTCAGGAATGGAGGATACTTTATCAGCAGCAAGCCAGGAAGCAGAGCACCAGGGCCCTTGCCTGCATTGCTGATTGAATTGTCTATGTGCCTGGACAGCAGGCAGGCCGATTTCAGGCCACCATATGGGTGTGAGGCCTGGCTGTGTTCTTCTCCCAGACTTTCCTCTGGGTGCTAATTGCTTTAGTGAGAGAGACTGTGCAAAGCAATTAAACAGCCCCTTTCTCCCACAGTCCTAGTTCTCAGAAGCTAGGGGCTGGAGAGGGCTCCTGCTCTCCCAGTAGGTTGCAAATTGCTCAGAGTGAATAAATACATTTGTTCACTTTTCAAACTGTGACCAGCCACCTGGTCTCTTGTGCTGCTCTCGGAGCAGAGAAGGCAGATGACGGGCTCCTCGTTGCTGAACTCCAGCCTATAAAAATGCTTCACCGAGCTCTGAGCTATTTTTGCAAGGACATCTGTTGCCAAAAAAGAATTTTAATTAAGCAAAAACACATCTCTGTTTTGTCCATGGCAAGGAGGCTTGTGAAAGCTTTCTTGTCTCAGATGAATGCTAAATCTGGAGAAATGGAAGCCTTAAGGTATTTTGTGAGGGATATTTTGCTGCTCAATTTGAGGGACACAACAGATTTTCCATGGGAAGGAAATTATTGGAAGTGCATGTTTGTGCTTTTCAAAATAAGTCTGAGCCTGCATTAATAATTAATTGTACGTAATATAATCTGACATGTTACCCCATGGTTTGATAAAGTCGAAAGCTATTTCTACAAGGCAACTTGCCAGTTCTTTTACGCTCGTCCAATCTTCTTCCCAGGTGATATTCATCATTTTAACATCAAGCTTCCAGAATACCACATTAACACATAAATTAGAGGACCTGATGTTGTGCTGGCTGTTATAACTAGCCCAGATAAAATTGTCCAATCAGGAAGGAGAAAAAAAAAAGTAAAATGATCAACAGAATCAGAAATCAGGTTGTAGACATTAATACTGCATAAGTTGGTTAAGATGTGATGGGGGAGGGAAGGCAGCCCTTCTCTAGTTTTCATAAATGAAATTATACTGAGTATTTTTTTCCTCTTCAAATATCGACATAATGGCAGATACAAATCCCTCAAATATGAAACTGATTCTGTAACCATATACCTTCAAATCCCTTAAGTGCCTTTAGGGGCACCCTCTCTGGCAGCACAAGCATATTAGACAGGCTGATTATAAGAGGGGCATTTTCAATTAGCAGGTACCAAGGAGAATTTCTGGGTGTGTTGGGGGATGAATTTCCTGATAATATTAATCATTTTTGGCCACTTCTATTATTGGTCAGGATTACTCATTTGCCCTCTTGGAGAGTGGAGAGAGGAAATCATCTAGGTGAAGGTAGTAAGGAGCTCATATTTCTACACAATAGGATCTTTGCAGACAGGAATATAACCTTTATATTAAGGACTGAAATACAGAATCTCATGCTGGACATCACACTTAGAATGTTCCTCTCTATTCTGGAAACTTCCTGACAATTCAAAAGTCACTTCTGAGGATTTATCCTTCATTGAAGGAGAGGAGGTGTAAGATTAACCCTCTCCTCTCCCTTCTTCTCAACCATGTTATGTAGATCTTTCCCATTGTATTTCAGTGTTCCTGTGTTCCAGCATACTATTTTGTATTGTTTTTATTCATTTGTTGTTATTGTTGTTGTTGTTCTTTTGTTTCTAAGTTTTCCTTTTTCAATAATAGTGACTGTTCATGATTACTAGGGTTGCCCCATCCTGTAGCTCTTAACAAGATCTAATTAATACATGATATTAAAAATAAATGGAAAATGAATCTGTCAGGTCCTGGTCCCTGTACCTAAGTATTTATAGAATTTTTAGAAATACTCATGTGTATCTATCTATCTATATATATATACATAAACTATCCGTGTGTGCATGCTAGATTGCTTCAGTTGTGTCTGACTATGGACCATAGCCCACTAGGCTTCTTTGTCAATGGGATTCTTGAGGCAAGAACACTACAGTGGGTTGCCATGCTCTCTTCCAGGTGATCTTCTCGACCCAGGATCTAACCCATATCTCTTATGTCTCCTGCATTGGCAAGTGACTGTTTACCACTAGGATCACCTGGGAAGTCCCCCCCTCCCCACCTCCCGCCACACCTATGTTGCTCACTAATTCTTTCAACATGCTCATTTTGTAATGATTTGTCTGTGGATAGTGGTAGTAAGTGATAGCTGCTTTTGTATATGTCATCTAAATTTGGCTTTCAAGTTAGTTTTCTTTGGGTTCTAGGCTTGCCATTTCCTTGTTTTTATTAGTGAACACATTTTTGGTGTCAGTGAGAGAATCCAGTGAAAAGCAGATTAAGAAGAAAAGAAAATGTATTAGTTGGTAATATTGCCAAGTTCCAGGTTAAAGATTACAGAAACTGCCAGAGCCAAGGCCTCCATCAATGTCATTGGAGCCCAGTCTGTTCTTCTATATGCTTTCCTCTACTGTGCCTTTTTTTCTCAGACAGGTGTTTCTATACAATGCATCTACTGCCTCAGCTTACTTTTGAAGAGCTTTGTTTCCAGGGATCTAGCAAAGGGCTAGACTCTCAGCACCATAATCAGGGCACAAATTGGTGTGTACTGCCTAGGTTTGTATCCTGACTCTACCACCTACAAGCTTTTGGCATATGGAAAGACACTAACACTTTGTCCTTAAGTTTCCACATCTGCAAATTGAAGATAATAATAGTGTTCAATTGTAGGTGTGTTGAGAGTATTAAAAAAGGTTTAATATGTATGCCAAGCACATAACAAGTTTTAACAATTGATAGTAATAAATGTTAATTATAATTATGAATAATGCCATCCACAAAGCTTATTACTGTGACCAGAGCATAAAATACATTCACTGGACTGACCTGAATCATGTGTCTTCTCTAGAGACTGGGATGAGATCTTCTCCCACTTAAACCATGAGGATTTATAATGAGATAAGGGTAATTTGGGTGTCTCTTATAAGACAAGGTAAGGGATACCAAGAATCTTAGTAATTTATACAACTAGCTTAGGTACTCTGCAATATTGGTTTTGTTTAGAATATAATCAAGCAAAATGGTGGAGGGAAAATTGTTTTTGAAAGAAGAAAGCACAATGAAAATGTGGTTGTGTCAATGACTTCACAGTTGTGAATCCTAAAAGCACAGCAGAAATGGTCCCTCTTATGCACTTCACCATATTATTGAGAACACAGATATTTAGGTACTACAAAGAACCAACATGGGTTCAATAGAAACAAGGGCAAAAGAGAAAGGTATAAATTAATTATGGCCAGGTTGGCAATTATTAAGAAATCAGAGTACCTAGTTGTAATCATGAAAGTTTTTTTTAAAACAAATCATTTTCTGATGGAGCTCTAAAGCCACAATATAAAGCAATATTAAACTACTAAGTCTCCCCAAATAATTTTTCTATGTCTCCATAATATTTAACTCAAGAGATCTATTGTTGAATTGAATCCAAATTAAAGAAACAATTCAACCACTTACCTAACCATCAAAACACTACCTGGCTTATGCGTTGTGGGCACTTCCCTCAGTTAAGTCACAGAATTAGCCTTGCCATTCTCTTAAGGAGTGATCCCAAGACCACACCAATCCTTTATTTGATCTGCTTTAGTGCTTACTTTCTTTTGGGTCATTTGGCAAAGACAGTCAGTAGCAATTGTATAAGCTGTCCAGAGGGAGCTTTGAAAAGCTATAACATGCTTCTGATAGTCTAAAAGGACACATGTAAGTCTAGAGCAATATCTGAGAAGTTAGTCTCTCACCTCTGACTGACCTAGAGGTGCTGCAGATGCAGGAAATGAAAGCTAAGGCAGAGTTAGACACTGCCTCCTGGAATATTAGAAGCATATCTCAACACACCCATGTGCCACCTCTCAGCAAAGGTTGAGAGACTAATTGATCCAAAGCATTTAAAAGTACTCTGTCAAATAATTAGCTGACCATTAAGCAAACTATAGAAACTTCAGTGGCCCCACATGTTAAAGATTTCATAAAGAACTAGTTGAGAAAAGTTAGTATGCAAAACAATAGCAACTACAACAGCAATAAAGAAAAAAACTCTGGTAGGATCCATCTAATATAGAGTTGTCACCTTATATTATTTCCAATGTCCAGTTTTTAATAAGAAATTATCATTCATGTGAAGAATCAAGAAATTACGGTCCATCCATACACAGGGAGGAAAAAAAGTAGCCAATAGAGAATGTCTCTAAGGGTCTTGCCATTAGATTTATCAGAAAAAAAAAGTGATTTAAATCAACTACTATATGCTCAAATAATTAAAGGAAACCATGTATAAATAACTAAAGGAAAGAAGGGAAGTATGAGAATGACATCTTGCCCGTAGAGAATATCAATAAAGAGAAATTATTTTTAAAAAATTCTACATTTGAAAGGTAGTGCAACAATTGAAAGAAAAAAAAAATCACTGGAAGTGCTCACCAGTGATTTAAACTAACTAAAAACCTTAATCTGCACAACAAAGAAGTTCAACAAACTCCAGTCTAAGGAGGATAAACTTAAAAAAAAACCTGACATTTAGACATAAATTTTTTTTTGATGACATAAAGTCATCAAAATTCAAAGACAAAGAGAATTTTGAAAGCAGTAAGAGAGCAGAAACTTACATGTACACAGTGTCTCAGTAAAGCTAATAGCTAATTTCTTACAGACAACCTTGGAGGCCATATGGCAGTGAAGTGATATATTCAAAGTGCTAAAAGAAAAACTGGCAACCAAGAATTCTGTATCCAACAAAACCATCCTTCAAAACCTTGGGAGAAATAAAGTCATCCCAAGATAAGCAAACTTTGAGAGAATTTCTGTTTAGTTGATATGATCTACAAGAAATTCCTTCAGGCTGAAGTGAAAGGACACTCTTAAGTATCTCAAATCTACCTGAAGAAATAAAGAGCACCAAGAAGTGTAACTGTGGGAAATATAAAAGACAACATAAGTGTATTTTTCTTTTCTAATCTTATTTTACAATATTCACATAAAAATTTACTATAAAACACTATTGATGGGCTTATGATGAATAAAGGTCTCATTTGTCTAATAATAATAACAGAAGAGACTTAGCAGCAAAGATTTTTGTATACTTAAATTGATATTAATATGAGCTAAACTAAAAAAATCCTAGAAGAAAACATAGGCAGTATACTCTTTAACATTAATCTAAGCAGGTTTTTTTGGTTTTGGATCTTTATTTTCAGGCAAAGGGAACAAAAGTGAAAATAAGCAAATTGGACCTATTCACAATAGCCAGAACATGGAAGCAACCTAAATGTCCATCCACAGAGGAATGAATAAAGAATGTAGTGTATATATATATATATATATATATATATGATAAAATAAATTATACAGGAGTTAAAATGGTACATTAGAAATATTTATCCAATATAAAATAAGGCAATAATGAAGAAATAGACCAATAAACAAAATGAGCCATAGAAAACAAGATGTCATCTGCAAATTTTTCTTTATCAGCAACGAAAGAAAATGAAAGTGGGTTACACATTGCAATTACAAGTCAGAGACTGGAAGAATGGATTAAAAACACATTATTTAACTCTGTTCTGTCTACAAGAGACAATTAGATTCAAAGAAAAACAAGTTGAAAATAAAAGGATTGAAAAAAGGACATACCATTCAAAAAGAGCTATATTAAGATCAGGCGAAATAGGACTTGTGACTGAAATTACTTGAAACAGTGAAAGCTATGATAAAGATACTCCATTTGGGAAAAAAGTCACAATGATAAACATATATACACTTAACAACAGAACCACAAAATACACAAAGCAAAACATATAACTGAAAGGAGACAGTGATCATTCAACAATAATTTCTGAAGACTTTGAACCTCAATTTCAGTAGACTGAAGAGCAAACAAAACAATGCTTGATATCATTAGTCATTAGGCAAATAAAAACCACAAAACCATATTGAGGAAGAATTCTAGGAAGCTTTTTGAGTATAAGCACCAGGAATCCATCTCACAACTTAGACAAGAATTGCTCTAACAGAATCTGACTGATGTAGCTATTTTGGAGCTCTGCAGTTTTTTAAAGCCTTGCAGATTCTAAAGGAAGTCTTGGTCAGTAAATAACGGTTAATTTTGGTCAATTTCAATTCTTAGCATGGTAGCAATCACCTGTCTCCTGCTCAAAGTTCCATGGTTTGCAGCTGTACATGCATTCCTGGAGCAGGTTGCCCGCAACTACTGGAAGCCAGAGTGGACAGTAAAGAATGCCCTCCGTATCTGAGGATTGTCCTCTGATAACTGGTTAGCACTTCTGATTTGGGAGGTGCAAATATAGAGTTGGGTAGCCATTGTTCAAACCTCTCCCTGCTCAGTCTAGTAATTCCAGGAGATTTAAAGGACTGGTGTACTTTTTACTCCCTTTATTTTTCGCTTTTCTCATTTTGTGTGTCAGATATTTAAGGACTAAAGCATGCCAAATATATAAGGAAATTTAGAAAGTCATTGTGCTTATCTAGGGAAATGCATAATCTTAGAAAAGACCCGAGAAAACCTTAAGTTCATACTTTAGGCGGGCCCCCAGCACAGAGACCCCCCTGCTCGTCCCAACACACAACAATAAACAAACCAAAATAAAAATAAAATGGCAAGCTCTAGGGAAGGGAATAATTGAATCTCTAGTTACTGCATTGTAAGAATCACAGGCCTAGTTTTCAACAACAATAACAAGAAAATCACAAGGCATAAAAGAATAGGAAAGTAAGATTTTCAAAGGAAAAAAAAAAAACAAAAACCAGAAAATATCCCTAAGAAAGACCAGATGGTTGACTTAGTAGACAGAGCTTTAAACAACTGTTTAAAATGATTTTCAGTTCAGTTCACTTCAGTTGCTCAGTCATGTCTGACTCTTTGCCACCCTATGGACTGCAGCATGTCAGGCCTCCCTGTCCATCACCAACTCTCTGAGCTTGCTCAGACCCATGTCCATTGAGTATATGATGCCATCCAACCGTCTCATCCTCTGTTGTCCTCTTTTCCTCCTACCTTCAATCTTGCCCGGTGTTAGGGTCTTTACCAATGATTCAGTTTTTCAAATAAGGTGGCCAAAATTTTGGAGTTTAAGCTTCAACACCAGTCTTCCAATGAATATTCAGGACTGGTTTTCTTTGGGATTGACTGGTTGAATCTCCTTGCAGTCCAATGGGCTCTTGAGAGTCTTCTCCAACACCACAGTTCAAAAGTGTCAATATTTCGGTGCTCAGCTTTCTTTACAGTCCAACTCTCGCATCCATACATGACTACTGGAAAAACTGTAGCTTTGACTAGATGGACCTTTGTTGGCAGAATAATGTCTCTGCTTTTTAATATGCTGTCTAGGCTGGTCATAGCTTTTCTTCCAACGTGCAAGTGTCTTTTAATTTCATGGCTGCAATCACCATCTGCAGTGATTTTGGAGTCCAAAAAAATAAAGTCTCACTGTTTCCATTGTTTCCCCACCTATTTGCCATGAAGTGATGGGACTGGATGCCATGATCTTAGCTTTCTGAATGATGAGTTTTAGCTACCTTTTTCCCTCTCCTCTTTCACTTTCATCAGGAGGCTTTAGTCCTTCTTTGATTTCTGCCATAAGGGTGGTATCATCTGCATATCTAAATTTCTCACAGCAATCTTGATTCCAGCTTGTGTTTCATCCATCCTGGCATTTCACATGATGTACTCTGCAAAGATCTAAATAAACAGGGTAACAATATACAGTCTTGACATACTCCTTTCCCAATTTGGAACCAGTCTGTTGTTCCATGTCCAGTTCTAACTGTTGCTTCTTGACTTGCATACACATTTCTCAGGAAGCAGGTAAGGTGGTCTGATATTTCCATGTCTTTAAAAACTTTCCACATTTTGTTGTGATCCACAGTCAAAGGCCTTGGTGTTATCAATAAAGTAGAAGTAGATGTTTTTCTGGAACGCTCTTGATTTTTTGATGATCCAATAGATATCGGCAATTTGATCTCTGGTTCCTCTGCCTTTTCAAATCTAGCTTGAACAACTGTAAGTTCACTCTTTACGTACTCTTGAAGCCTGGCTTGGAGAATTTTGAGCATTACTTTGATAGCATGTGAGATGAGTGCAACTGTGTGGTAGCTTGAACATTCTTTGGCATTGTCTTTCTTTGGGATTGAAATGAAAACACTTTTTTCAGTTCTGTGGCCACTGATGAGTTTTCCAAATTTGCTGACATATAGAGTGCAACATTTTCACAGCATCATCTTTTAGGACTTGAAATAGCTCAACTGGAATTCCATAACCTCCACTAGCTTTGTTCATGGTGATGCTTCCTAAGGCCCACTTGACTTCACATTCCAGGATGTCTGACTCTAGGTGAGGGATCACACCATTTGGTTATCTGGGTCATGAAGATCTTTTTTGTACAGTTCTTCTGTATATTCTTACCACCTCTTCCTAATGGCTTCTGCTTCTGTTAGGTCTATACCATTTGTTTCCTTTATTGAGCCCATCGTTGCATGAAATATTCCCTTGGTATCTTGAATTTTCTTGAAGAGATCTCTAGTCTTTCCCATTCTATTGTTTTCTTCTATTTCTTTGCATTGATCACTGAGGAAGTCTTTCCCATCTCTCCTTGCTATTCTTTGTGACTCTACATTCAAATGGGTATATCTTTCCTTTTCTCCTTTGCCTTTCGATTCTCTTCTTTTCTCAGCTATTTGTAAGGCCTCCTCAGACAACCATTTTGCCTTTTGCATTTCTTTTTTCTTTAAGATGGTCTTGATCACTGCTTCCTGTAGAATGTCATGAACTTCCATCCATAATTCTTCAGGCACTCTATCTATCAAATCTAATCCCTTGAATCTATTTGTCACTTCCATTGTATAATCATAAGGGATTTGATTTAAATCATACCTGAATGGTCTAGTAGTTTTCACTACTTTCTTTAATTTAAGTCTGAATTTTGCAAGAAAGACAATTGTAAAATTGTTATTTCTGCCATAAGGATGGTATCATCTGCATTTTTGAGGTTATTGATATGTCTTCCAGCAATCTTGATTCCAGTTTCACTTGCACTGTATAATCATAAGGATTTGATTTAGGTCATACCTGAATGGTCTAGTGGTTTTCCCTACTTTCTTTAATTTAAGTCTGAATTTTGCAAAAAGACAATTGTAAAATTGTTATTTCTGCCATAAGGATGGTATCATCTGCATTTTTGAGGTTATTGATATGTCTTCCAGCAATCTTGATTCCAGTTTGATTCCAAATGTAAAAAAAAAACAATTGTAGAAGACATTTAAAGAGCTAAAAGAATACATGGAACATGTATAAAGTCAAGAAAACATGATGTATAAGCAAAATGGAAATATCAATGAAGAGATTAAAAAAACATAAAAGGGAACCAAGAAAGAAATTGTGGATATGATAAGTTAAAATAATTGAAATGAAGAAGTCACTACTGAGATTCAAAAACATATTTGAGTAGATAGAAGGAAGAAAGAGAGAACTTGAACATAGGGCAGTTGAAATTACTGAGTCTGAGAAACAGAAAAAACAATAGATTGAAGGAAAATTAGAAGAGCCTGAAGGATCTGTGAGATGCCATCAAATCAAGTAACATACCTATTGTGAAGGTTCCAGAAAGAAAAGAAAGAGAGAGAGAAATTATTTGAAGAGATAATTCCTGAGAATTTCCCATGTTTTGTAATACATGGATATAGGCATCCAAGAGGCTCAACCAACTTCAGACTTAATAAACTCAAAAATATTCCTTCTGGAGCACAATGCAATCAAAATTTTGAGAGTCAGAGAGAGAGAGAATTTTGAAAGCAGCAAGAGACAAGTGAGTTGTCACACTCAAACGATTCCTAGTAAGATTATTAGCAGATTTCTCTTTGGAATTTGAAAGGCAGAAGGAAATGGGTTGACATATTCAAAATGCTGAAGAAAGAATTTTATCAGCCAAATACCCAGTATCTGGAAAACTGTCTTTCAACATGAGGGTGAAATTAAGACAGTTCCAGATAAACAAGAATTGAGGATAATTACAAGAATTACTCCTAGACCTACCCTACAGGAAATGCTAAAGGGAATCCTTCAAATTGAAATGAAAGGACATTAGGCTATAATTTGAAGCCATAAGAAGAAATGAAGATCTTTGCTAAAGGTAGATACACAAACAATATACTATGATTTGAATGTTTGTGCCCCACCACCCTGAATTCACATGTTGAAATTCTAATACCTAATGTGATATTAATAGTATTAGAAAGTTGGGCCTTTGGTCATCAGGGCAGAGCCCTCATAATGAAATTAACACCCTTATGAAAGAGGCCTGAGCTATCTCTCATCCCTTCCACAATGTGAAGTCACAGTAAGAAGACACTGTGAACCAGGAAAAAGGCCTTCAACACAATGTGACCATGAGGTCACTTTGATCTTGAACTTCCAATTTCCAGAAACGAGAGAAGCAAATTTCTATTATTTATATGCTGTCTAGTTTGTGGCAGTTTGTTGCAGCAGTCAGAATGGACTAAGTCAAATTATAGAAGTTATTTTTATTGTAACTTTGGTTTGCAGCTCCATTTTTTTTCTTCATGATTTGAGACCAATTCATATAAAAACAATCCTTAGTCTTTGTATCAGGCATAAATATAATTTTGTGACATCAAAAACTCAAAGGAGTAGGGAAATAGCTGTATAGGAGTAGGGATTTTTTTCATATTGTCATTAAGTTGGTACAAATGTAAATTTGACTGTTGTAACTTAAAGATGTTAAATGTAATTCCCATGATAACCATACACACACATACACAAGCTCAGCTAGAGGAGTCAAATGTAGAGATAGAATGGGTAGAGTTTTAGTTTTGCAAGATGCAAATTTTTCTGGGTATGGATAGTGGTGATGATTACAAGCAATATGAATGTATTTAATGCCCCTGAACCATACATTTAAATGTGGTAAAAATGATGTGATATGTTTATGTATATTTTGTCACAATTTAAAAAGTACAAGAATGCATCAAGGTATTCATAATTACTAAGATAGATAAAATGCAAAAGACAGTGTGTTAGTAAGGATGCAGAGAAGTTGAATCCTTCTTACATTCTTGGTGGATTTATAAGATGGTTTAACCACTTTGGGAAGGGCTTCCCTTGTGGCTCAGCTGATAAAGAATCTGCCTGCAATGTGGGAGACCTGGGTTTCATCCCTAAGTTGGGAAGATCTCCTGAAGAAGGGAGAGGCTACCCACTCCAGTATTCTGGCCTGGAGAATTCCATGGACTTACAGTCCATGGGGTCCATGGGGTATATAGTCCATGGGGTCTCAATGAGTTGGACACAACTGAGCGACTTTCACACTCACTCACTCACTCAACCACTTTAGGAAACAATTTGTTCCTCAAAATGTCAAACATAAAATTACCATATGATATAGAAATTCCATAATTTTTAATTATATAATCAACAGAATTGAAGACAATGTCCACACAAAAGCCTGTCATGGTTGCTCAGAATAACATTACTCATAATACTCAAATAATGGAAATGACCCAAATGTACATCAGCTGACAAAA